>DWAV01000430.1:0-20128 GCA_018231305.1 Noctuana lactifera
TTTTCGTGATGCTGAAATAACTACATAATTTAAAAAAATTATTTTTTTTTGAAAAAATAGTTGCAATTTTTAATAAAGATATATTATCAAATTAATAAGGGTTATTTGTCCTACTTGCATCTTTACTTTACAGATTGAAAATACAGCGGATAAATTAAAAGCACTTGAAATTGTAGAGGAACAATATGAAGAAGTTTTAAAAAATAAGACAGAATTAGAATCAAAATTTAAAATAAACTTGGTCAAAACAGAAGCATAAACAGCAGAATTAAAGTATAAAACAGATGAGTTGGAATTAGTTAAAATAAGGCAAAAATATAATAGTTTACTAGAAAAAATAAGAGTTACAGAAGAAAAAATTCAAAAAATAAAATTAGAAATAAACAAAAAAATAGAGAATATGCAGGAGAATTATTTTTTTCCCACTAATTAATGAGATTGAAAAAAACAATGATGAATTGTGATTAACAATAACGGAAAGTACTTGAAAAATAATAGTTTCATTATTTAAAGATAATCCAAAAGAAGTATTTTTAATTGAATTAAAAAATCAAATTACTAGTTTTCATAAGAATGAGTATTTGGGATATTCAATTACTGATGCGGATATAAGTTCTTTGGCATATTTAATTTGAGATCATTTTAGTTACTATTATAATTTATTATGGAATTTAAATGCTAATCAAGCTGTAAAAATTACTTCCTATTCTGGATATGACCATGGATATTGAGACCCTGCTGATCCTTCTAGAAAAAATAGAGTTATTGGTGAAAATACATCAGAAATATTTGGTGAAGAAGAAAAACTTGAAATAAAAACATCTTTTCATAGTTCAAAACAAGAATATGAAAAGGTACAAGCAGAATATAAACCAGCAGCAGAAAAATATATAAAAACACAAGAAAAATATAATGAAGAAAAAGACGAATTTATAATAAAACATTTGATTATGAAATCTTTTTAGGAAAAGAAAATAATAGTTATACAATAAAAGATAAAAATGTTACAAAACAAAAACTTAATTATGAAAAAGTAAAATTAGAAGAAGTAAAAAAAGAATTTGATTTAGTAGAAGAAGACCTTAAAAAAATACAAGAAGAATTATAAAAAAATCAGTTAAATAATATAAGGCATATATTGATTTTTCTGATAAACTTGGTCCTAATTTTTCATGATATTTTGTTTGATATTCTCATAAAATTTATTCTGATAATCAACGTGACTTTAATTTTTGTCTAATATAGTTTATAACTTCAAGATTAATGATTATTTTCTGGTGGCATTTTAATCGTTTAATCTTGCTTTTTATGTATAGCTGGTACCTAAAACTTTATCCTAAGCTTTTATTAAGAAAGATAGTATTTTTAAAAGAAAATGCTATAATCATTGTAAACAAGGGAGAAATTATTAAATTAAGTAATTATTGATGGAGAAAGCAACACAAGATTTTCAAAAAAATGATGTTCGGTTAACAAGAATGTATTTTACTACACCAATGGAAATTATTGCTAGAATTATGATTTTAATTGGACAAGCGGTTATGCTAGGAGTAATTATTATTGTATCAGCTTCTTTAGCAATGATTGCAACTAGTAAATTACCAATTCCTGCCTTTTTTAATAATTTTGGTTTAGCTGATGGTGTTTTTCGTGGTCTTACCATTGTTATTGCTCTGTTTGGGATTATCTTTTCTTTAATATTTGTAGTTCCAACATTAATTGTTCGTAATATTAAACTTTTAAAGGTAACTGGAATTATTTTTAATACAGTCGGATGCATCTTTGTTTTACTAATGTTAGGATTAAGCATTATTGCATATCTTTATATTCCTGTTCGGCTAAATTTACCAGGGGTAATTATGGCTGGACTTTGTATGTTAATGTTATTTTGAGGCAGTTTTTTATTATGATTCTCAGCAATTCGTCAGCAGAAACGAATTAACCTTGCTGTTGCTGAAAGTTTAGATTTTAGTTCTAAATTAAATATAGTTGAATAGGAAGGTGCTTTAATGAAAAAAACAGAAAATAGTAAAACAATAAATCAAGAACAATCAGCAAAAGTAGTAAAAAAAATGCAGTTTGTTGTTGATAATCGTCCGCCAGTTTTAAAAAATTTAGATAAAACTGTTATTGATCACACCGTAAAATCATTAGGGGAATATGAATTAAATCGAAAACAACAAATTCGTCCATTACCTTACCAATACAACATTGAAGCAAGTAAGTATTATTTTTCTACTAAAAGTGAAACAATAGCGAGAGCTTTAATTGTCTTTTCACAATTATTATTAATTGTAGTTGCTCTAATATATATTCCAACGTTAGGGCAGGTAGGAGCACAATTTATTATTTCTTTATTATCCAAATTTAAAACTCCATTTACTGATCAAATTGTAGCAATTGGTCAACCAATTGTAATTGGAATAATTATTTTATTAGCTATTTTATGGGTTACAACATTCTTTTTTATAACAATTCCAATTTTAATTACTAAAACATTAAAAACTGTTAATATTTGAATAATTATTGTTAGTCTTGTTGGTAATATTAACTGTTCTTCAATTCTTGGATTAGCTATTTTACAATTTATTTATGCTAAAAATTCAGTTTCTGGATTAAATATTAATCCATTTGTTTTACCTTCAATTGCGATTGTTGCTTTTTGTTTTTTTATATTGGGGTGCTTATTTTTAAAAAGTGATCGTAAAAAATATCAAACCAAATTAGAAAATGAAATATCAAACCAAATTAGAGCACTAAGAGAGTAAGGAGAAAAACTATTATGTTAACAAAAATTAGTTCAAAACGAGATGAATTAGCACTCCAATGAAATACACGAATTGAAGTTGCAGCACGTTTATTAGTTATTAGTTTTTCAATTTTAGGAACTTTTATGGGTTATTTTATTAGTGCTGGTTGTGCAATGGCTTATAATAATATTAAAAATTTAACAGGTGTTATTTCCCATCGAACTTATGAATTACATTATATTATTGCTGGTATTGTTGGTCTAATTTTTGCTTTTTTTTCTTTTGTTTTATTGGTTTGCCATATGTAAAATTAAAAAAAGCAGCTAGTTTTAAAAGTTGAATTATTATTTCAAGTATTTTTGCAATAATATATTATACAACATGTTTTACCTTAGCAGTAATTTTTATGAATATGTTTAACACTGTGAATAATTATTTTATTGTGGGTTTTACTTTACTTATTATTTGTTTTTTAGTAATTTTTTTATCATATTTTTTATTATGACGTGAAGTAAAAAAACAATGAATTTTACGAAAAAAATTTGAGTATTTAGCAGATGAAGAACAAATGAAACAAGTAGAAACAAAATTAGCAACTTTAGAATTACGACGTCAGCGCCTTGTTGAATTAGAAACAATTAAGTATAATAAAGAAAAGTATAGTTTAAATCATTTAAAGGAAAAAAAGGAAAATATTTATGTACAAAAACCTGTTTTAGAAGAGCAAGAACAAGAAGCTTTAAAATCATCTAAACAAGAATAATATAATAAATATTAGAGGAGACTGTATTAATGAATAAAGAAGATAACAATAATAATGTGGTGAAATTAACAACTCAACCAGTTCGTCGAAAAATTTATCGGAAAGCAAATTTAAATCTTTTTGCTATTATTGCAATAATAGCAATTACTGCTGGGTTAGGTGGAGTTATTTACTCAATTATTGCTGCTTCTTTTTATCATGATAAAAATCCGTGAGCAAATGCTATTTTGTTAGATGATAAAATTACAAAAAAGGTTAATTCACAATTGTCAAAAGCATTAGTTGATTCTAGTGGGGTTGCAAAACCAGATCATTTAACTAGTTATGTTTGGTTTAATGCTGGTGAAAAAGATGGAATTGATATTTATGCTAATCTAACTAATATTCAAATTATTCAAGATATTTTTGCAAAAAATAATTGAATTGAAGATAATTTAAGTATTGTTGAAACAATGCTAAAAGGAACAGGGGCTAGTTTATCAGGAACCAAAGTAATTTATCAAAATAATCTTTTGAATTTAGTTTTGCGACCAAAAATTTTATCTTATCCATATAATGATGGTGATGATAAATATGGTTTAGTAACAATTGTCCCAGTGGATTATCAACAAGGACTCTTTACATATAAAGTTCGTTTTGCTTTGCAATTAATTGCAACTGATTTTACTGGTTATTATATTGATTTAAAGAAAACATTTGATTATAAATATGATACAACAGAGGGTGCTTATCCAGTTGCTTTAACATTAAGTCAGCTTTTAAATTTAATTAGCAACCAAAAAATTATTAATTTAGTTCAGAAATATCATATTAGATTAGATAGCGACAATGAAGTAATTTTAAATAGTCTTTTAAGTGAATATTATCCAATTGCAAAACCAGATAATAGTATTCTTATTAATGAAGAAATTGTAAAAAAAGATGATGTTCCTTTTGCACCAATTGTTAAAACACCGTCGGGAAGTGACTTAACATTAAATATTAAGTATGATTCTAAAAAATTTAGTTCATTACAGCAATTTGGTGCTAATCTTTTTAATTATCATGATAAAAATTATTCAGCAATTGCTAATATTTTTACTAAAATTGGAGTTACAATGCCAACATTTGAAAATGTTAAAAATAGTTATGATTTATATGATCGAAACAGTGAAGATACTTTTCTTGCTGATGGAATGATTGACCAACGAGTAAAGTCTTATCGAGGATTTATTAAGGAAATGGGGATTGATTCCGATAATATTACTGATAACTTTAATTATGTTACTAATGATAATAGCCAGTATGTTTGAGGCTCAGAACATCAAATTTTTTATAATGAAGTTAAAATTAAATTTTTAAATATTAATAACAATTTAGGAAATAATATTTATCGAAGTCCAACTAAAATTTACTATGACCAACAACGTTATACAAATACTTCAATTAATTTCCAAGCATTTGATTTATCGGCAAATGTTAAAGATGTTATTGAAAAAGTTCAATATGATGATTCTGCAGTAGAAATTGATCGTCGTTTAACAAATCAAAGTGGAATTATTAAAACTAATTTAAAAGATTATTTATTAAAGCAATTAAATAATCCCTATATTAAAATTGATAATATTGTAAAAGAGATTACTGTTGGTGTTACAAATAATGTTTCTACAATTGAAGGAACAGTTTTTGTAAAACAGTCACCTATTAATGGAACTTTGCGTGGGAATGATAATAAAGTATATCAAGATAAATTGTTAACTTTACCAAAAATTAATATTACAGTACGTTTTTCTTATGATGGTACTAACAGTAACACCTATAATTTATCTTATCAATATGATGTTGCATCTAAAGTAGTTAAAGATTGACGTGGTGTTGATAAAAATAATCTCAGTGTTTTACAAAGTGATTTTAACTTTTTTGAAAATTATACAACCCTTGATAAAATAACAAGTTTAGAAAATGATTATCGTGAAGAAATAATTGGTGTTGCTAATATATGAGAAAATAATAATCCAATGGGAGAAGGAAATAAAGATAATAATTATTCCGTTGAATTTTCAAATCGAAATTCGTTTGCAATTAAGTTAAATCAAGTTAATGTTGGACGGAATAATAACAATAATTTACGAGTTGGAACCTATAATGCTAGTGTGACAGCAACAAAAGGATCACTAAATTATCAAGGAACATTCACAACTAATTCAATTTATGTAAAAGCAGCGCCAATTGAACATCTTACAGTACCATCATTGTTTGCAGATAGTTCATGGACACAGCAACAAGTTTATCGACAAATTAAAACTAGTATTTTAAGTCAAGCTGCAAGATATGGTTTAAATTTAACAGATAGTGATTTTAGGATTAGTGGAATTTCAGAAAATAATGTTGAAAAATTACCAACTGGGAATAAAGCAATTACCATTACTGCTGTGGGAAATGATAATGTTGTTACTGGAACAGCAGTTGTTGATTTAATTGTAAATTCAGTTAATATTAGAAAATATAATAGTGCACTTAATAGGCTTTCAAAAAGTAAATGATTCAATTGGTAAAACAATAAACATTATTTTTGCACAATTACAACAAATAGTTAATAAAGATGAATATAACATTGTAAATTTCCGTGAATATTTTAATGTTATTATTTTGACTGAAGATAATCGTGAATTAGATGCTAATGATTTCTTTTTAGAAGAAGGTAATTATTGATATTATATTAAAGTAACAAGTTTTGGAGCAAAATATTTTGAGGGAACAATATCAAATATTTTGATTGTTAGAAAATATGAAAAAAATAATTTAATTGCCTAAATTTAGGGAAAATGTTAAAATGTTTACACAAATTAAAATAGGGTTAAATACCAAAGGAGGAACAAAATGTTTAAAAATAAGCCAACATATGGAAGTAAATTTCCAGATTTAGAGTTGCTTAATACTGAAGAAGAACGCCGAAAATATGAGGAGGAAGTTAAAGAATTATCTAAACAGGAGCAGAAACGTTTTAGTTATTTGTCACCAACTCAGCACAATGATTTTTCACAACGACGAATGTTTTGGGATAGTCCACTTGAACGAGTAGGGCGAATTTTTATTATTTTTGGACAGTTAGTAGCAATTGTTTTAGCTTATTTTATTGGTCAAAAGGCAATTTTAGTTGCTTTAAGTAATTATCTTGATCCAAATATTAAAGTTTTTGCTGAGATTTATGTTAAAGACCTTTTAAGTTATGGGTTCTTATTTCTTAGTTTATTATTTAGTTTATTATATTTTATTCCGATGACAATGGTCCGAACTGCGGGTGCTATTTATGGATGAGGTATTGCTTATATTATGTTAGCAATTTTATATTTTTTATTTGTTGAAATTTTATGTGCAATTTTATTGATTCTAGGAAGTATTAAAGGAAATCCCACTGAACCAATTAATATTTGAGTATTAGTTTTTATTGTTTTGGTTCTAATAATTACTTCTATTTGAATTGTTGGATCATGCCTCTTAATTGTTAAATCAGATGATGTTAAACGAAGAATTAATTTAGAAGTTTAGGAGAAAAAAGAAAATGATGACACTTACAGAAAGATT
Organism: Noctuana lactifera; assembly: GCA_018231305.1. Classification (NCBI taxonomy): domain Eukaryota; kingdom Metazoa; phylum Arthropoda; class Insecta; order Lepidoptera; family Hesperiidae; genus Noctuana; species Noctuana lactifera. The sequence goes on from DWAV01000430.1 coordinate 7,078, forward strand.
AGAAGAATTAACCAAACAATTACAACAAAATGTTTATGAAAAAGAAGAAATTTTTAATTTAGCAATGTTAGCGATGCTAAGTGGTGAATCAATTTTTCTTTTAGGAAAACCCGGAATTGCTAAATCGTTAGTTTCACGTCGTTTAAAGCATGCTTTTAACAATGGTACTATTTTTGAATATTTAATGAATCGTTTTTCAACACCAGAAGAAATTTTTGGACCAATCTCAATTGAAGATTTACAAAAAGGAGTGTACAAGCGCTTAATTGATAAATATTTACCAACCGCCGAAATTGTATTCTTAGATGAAATTTGAAAAGCAGGACCATCAATTCAAAATACTTTATTAACAATTATTAATGAAAAGATTTTTCGTAATGCTGGAGTAGATATAAAAGTGCCAATGAAATTATTAATTTCAGCGTCAAATGAGTTGCCAGCAGAAGGACAAGGTCTTGAAGCGTTATATGACCGTTTTATTATTCGTTATATTGCACAAGGGTTAAAAGACGAAGAAAACTTTAATGATATGATTGCTGGAGTAACTGAATTAGATGTAAAAGTTGATGAAGCTTTACAAATTACACATGAAGAATATGATACATGACGAAAAGAAATTAATAAGATTAAAATAACACCAGTAACTTTTGATTTTATTTCTCGATTTCGAAAAGCAATGTATATTGCGACTGAAGGTGAATATTATATTTCAGATCGTCGTTGAAAGAAGATTGCTCATTTAATGAAAGCTTCAGCATTTTATAATGGTCGTGATACAGTTGATAAAGCTGATTGGTTAGTCATTCCATATTGTATTTGAGATGATGAACAACAAGAAGAAACATATAATGCTATTTTTAATGAATTTTATTTAGATGCTTTAACGTATGATGTTCGTGAAAAAAAGAATCGTTTAAGCAAAGAATTAGAAGAATTATCAGCTCAGTATGAAGATATCCAAGAAGTTAATAGTCGCAAAAGTGAATATTTGGATGTTTTTGATGGAAAATTACAAAGAACATTTCATCGAATTTTTTGAAAAAATCAACAGTATCCAATTTGTTTTATTCGTGTTGAAGATTTTATTGATGCTTGTCATAATAAGACACAACCCACATTAATTAAATTATATTATGGTGAAGATTTAGATAATATGGCAGATGTTTTGCAAACAGAGATTAGTTATGTTAATGATAGTACTTTTAAAATTATTAAAACAAATGAAGAAATTAAAATTGAAATTAAGAATTCAAAAGTGAATAATAATTCAAAACTTGAAAAAAGAATTTTAGCTGTTGAACGAGAAATTGATAGTTTAACAACTGCTTTTCCGGATGAAAAAGAACGATTATTATCTTTAAATTGCCTCTTTTTTAAAGAACGTTTTATGTTGGCAGTTAATAATGCCTTTAGTGATAATAAAATAAATTTTAATGAAAATTGGTTAGAATTAGAACAATTTTCAAATTCAGAGCAAAAAATAAATAATAGTAATTTTGAATAATTAACAAAAAATTAAATGAGTAAAACAAGGGAGGATTTAATGTGAATCCATATTTAGAGCAAAAAGCGGGAGTTCAACTAGCTAGTAAGTTAACAGCATTAAAAAATACGGATTTAGTTAATCCAAGGTTTGCTCTGATGAAAACAACGAACCGGTGATTAAGTGAAATGTTTGACCAAGCTGTTAATAATTTTTATGATCATCAAATTGAAAATGAAATTATGAAAATTAAGTTAGATTCAAATATCGAAAAAGAAATTTATTTATTTCATTGGATTAAAGTTAATGGTTATGATGGTTTAAAAAAGAATTATGCTTCAACACAAGATTTTTTATTTAAAGTTAATTCACCATTTTATGATCGGCTAAATTATTATCGTTATGAATTTAATAAAAAACAAAACAATAATCCAAATATGTTATTTCGTGATTTTATTGGAATTTGAGAATCCATTTTAATTAAAAGAATTAATGATTATCGTTTTGCAAAAATTGAAGAATTAAGAACAAAGTTTATGCAAGATTTATATAATAGAGTGGAAATTTATAATAAAGCTAATAGTTTATTAAAAACAGTATGAAACTTTTTTGGCAAAATATGAAATCCAATAGAACTAAAAAAAGGTGTTAATATGTCAGTCATTGATAAATTTGCAAAATTTTTGGAAACTAATCCAGCAATTATGGAAATTGCAACATTATTAGGGCGTTTTCAAGGTGAAAGTAATTTAATTGAACAACGAATTTTAGAAGAAATTGTAATGGATTATGAATGAAAACCAATTGGTTCTTCACCAGAAGAAATTATTGGAGCAACTGAATCTAAAGATTTAGAACATATGTTTCCGGCCGAATTAGTTTTATTAAAAGATCCAGTTTTAAAATATATTTTTTATAAAAAATATATTGAGGGCAAATTAACAACATTTGAATTTTTATCACAAGATAAAGTTCCCAAAGAACAAATTAAATTACAAACAATTGAAACATATGTTCCTGAAGAAAAAGGGCCAATCATTTTATCAATTGATACCTCTTCTTCAATGCGAGGTAGTCCCGAACAAATTGCCAAAGCTCTTGCTTTAGCAATTGCAAAAATTGCTTTAGCAGAGCATCGCCCTTGCTACATGATTAATTTTTCTAAAAGTTTAGATGTTTATAATTTATCTTCTTTAAAAGATTCACTACCAAAATTAATTGAATTTTTGTCAAAAAGTTTTGCTGGGGATACAGATGTTGAGCCAGCATTAGAACATACTTTAACAGTAATGGATAGTAATGAATATTTTAATGCTGATTTGTTATTAATTAGTGATTTTTTAACTTCTGATTTATCATCTGATTTAATAACAAAGATAAATTTATTAAAACAGCGTCGGAATCGCTTTCATGCTATTGTTATTGGGACAATGGGTGCAGAAAATGTAGAAACAATTTTTAATAATGCTTGAATTTATGATCCACGTGATCCATTTGCTTCAGAACGAATAATTGCTTCGTTAACAGGGCAAATTGTAAAGAAATATGATAAAGTTCCTAATGCAAAAGCAATTTTAGGACAAATGAGAACTGCAAAGGAGATTAGCAAAAATGTTAAGTAACAATACTTTTAATTATTTGTTAGAAAACCAAAAAAAATTAGATAAGCATATTTTAACAAAATTTAACTTAAATGATAATAAAACATTTGAGAAACGAATTTTGGCTTTTTTAGTTGAGTTAGCAGAATTTATTAATGAACAACGTGATTTTAAATATTGAAGTGTCAAACCGGCTTCAGCAAAAGATATTTTATTAGAAGAATATATTGATGGAATTCATTTTTTAATTAGTATTGGTAATAATTTAACCGTTGACTTTAAAACATATCAATACCATAATGAATATTGTCAGGAAAATATTAATTTGACAAAACTTTATTTAGATTGTTTTGCAGTTGCAACAGAACTAATTAAAAATCAAACATCAGAAGTTTATTTTAAAGTTTTAAATCAGTATTTAATAATTGCTGAACAGTTAAAATTTACTGAAGATGATTTACTTACCGCTTATAATAAAAAAAATAAAATTAATTTTACTCGCCAAGAAAATAATTATTAAAAAAATGTTTTATAAAAATTATAAAACATTTTTTTAATCAGTATCAAGACTACTTTTCCGATTTTCTTTAAATTCTTCTAATGTTTTAATAAAAATTGCTGCTGTTGGACACACCATTTGTGCTTCCACTAACTCCTTATCATTATCAATGGTATTTGCAAAACCATCATCATCCATAAAAAATGTTTCAGTTTCATCAATCATAATACAGCTACCACAAGAAATACATAAGTCAGTATTTACATATGTTCTTTTTTTTGATATATCACGATTTGCCATATTTATCACTCCATTATTTATTTACTATAATAATAACAAAAATTTTAATAATAATATATAATTTTAATGTAGTTTAAAAAAGTTGGAGGTTTAACATGGAAACTAGAATGGAGAAATTTGCCCAGCTACGTGAAATGATTAAGAAAGAGATTGAGATTGATCAAGAAATTAATCAAACCAGTCAAGTCATTAATAGTTACATGGCGAAGTTAAGCGCTATTGATGATAATTTTTTCGGTAGTGTTAAATCAGATTTTGAACAAGAATTTAGTTGAGAAAAAGTATATTTGGATAAAAACCCAGATGAACAACCATACCCATCTGATTTTAAATATGATTTGCAACAATTGCTAGAACAAGTTGTTAATACAACTAAAGCAACAATTCAAACTAATCAAAAAAATGACCAAGATGCTGGTGATGTTATGCATAATATTTTAATTGCTGAAACATTGTTAAACAAACCAACATATCAAAAATATCAAGCAATTTTAGAAAGTATTTTAGCAGAAAAAATTACTTATCATCGAGTAATTGATAAAATTCAAGCAGAAAATAGTGATTTTAAAATTAATTCAGCTAATATTGAATTTAGTACAATTGCACATATGCGTAAAAATGATCAACGATCAACAGCAGAAATGCTAAAAGAATCAAGCGCTCTTTTAGAAGAAAAACATAATAATGTATTAGTTGTTTATCGAAAAATAAAACCAGGTTATAAAATGTTATTTATTACTATGCTTTTGCTTGTTGTTTTATTAGCTATTTGTTTAGTTTTAATCTTTATGTTATAGAAAATAGGAGTAGATGATGAAAATAAATATTGCGATTGATGGCCCCGCTGGTAGTGGAAAATCTTCTGCTGGTTATGAATTGGCCAAAAAACTAAATTATCAGTTTATTGATACTGGGTTAACTTACCGTGCTTTTACTTATTTTTGTGTAAAAGTTGGAGTTGATTTTACAAATCATCATCAGTTACAAGCACAATTAACAAACTTTAAGTATCAAGTGATTAATAACCGTGTTTATGTCAATGGGAAAGATATTACTGATAAGTTGCAAACTGATCTTGTTCTGGATAATATCAACAAAATTACTGGACTTGATTTTATTCGAGTAGCAATGGTTTGCCTGCAACAAAAATTAGTGATTAAAAAAGGTAATGTTGTTGTTGGAAGAGATATTACTACTGTTGTTCTTCCTGAGGCTGAAGTGAAAATTTACTTAACAGCGAGTATTACAGCGCGAGCTAACCGTCGATGAAATCAAAATCAAGAAAACCATATTGTTCCGAATAATTTGGCAGAAATTACTGCTAAATTAAAAGAACGAGATTATGTTGACACAACCCGAGCGGTTGGACCATTAAAAATTGCTCCTGATGCAGTTATTGTGGATAGTAGTAAGTTAACATTTGAACAAACGGTAACTAAAATTTATGAAATAGTATGTAATTATAAGAAAGCAGGAAAATAAATGGCACAAAAAGGAACTGTTGCAATTGTAGGGCGTCCAAATGTTGGGAAATCAACATTATTTAATCGTGTTATTAAAAATCGCCTTGCAATTGTTGAAGATACCCCTGGTGTAACACGCGATCGAATTTATGCTTTCTCAGAATGATTAACAAGAGAATTTTTAATAATTGATACGGGGGGAATTACATTAAATAATACGGCAATGTTTGCACAAGAGATTAAAATGCAAGCAGAAATTGCAATTGCAGAAGCTGATATTATTATTTTTGTTTTATCGTACAAAGAAGGAATTACCCCAGATGATGAAATGGTTGCAAAAATACTATATCGTGCTAAAAAACCGATTCTTTTAGTTGTTAATAAATATGATAAGCAAGAAAAAGAAAGTGAATTGTATGAATATATGACATTAGGATTTGGTGAGCCAATTGCTGTATCTGCTACTCATGGAATTGGAATTGGTGATTTATTAGACCAAGTAATTTCTCATTTAGATCAAATTCCAGTTCAACCAAAAACAGAAGGAATTTATTTTTCTTTAATCGGTAAACCAAATGTTGGAAAATCTTCTTTAACAAATGCTATTTTAGGTGAAGAACGAGTCATTGTATCACCAATTGCAGGAACAACAACAGATTCAATTGATACATCATTTAAACGGAATAATCAACTTTATACTGTGATTGATACTGCTGGAATTCGTAGAAAAGGGAAAGTTTATGAAAAATTAGAAAAATATAGTGTTCTTCGTGCTGTTAGTGCAATCGAACGAAGCGATCTTGTTTTATTAATTATTGATGGGACAGTTCCTATTACTGACCAAGATACAAATATTGCTGGTATTGCATTTGAACAAAATAAACCAATTATTTTGGTAGTTAATAAGTGAGATGCGGTAATGGAAAAAGATGAACGGTCAATGAAAAAAATTGAACAAAGTATTCGTGGATATTTTAAATATCTAAATTATGCGAAAATGGTTTTTGTTTCTGCTTTAGAAAAAAAACGATTACATATTTTATTTCAAACAATTGATGAAGTTTATGTTGGTTTAACGCAGCGAGTAAAAACTAGTGTTCTAAATGAAATTTTAGTAAAAGCACAATTGTTAAATCCACCACCAGATTTTAATGGTGAGCGTTTAAAAATTTATTATGCTACTCAGCCCGAAGGTGTTGTGCCGACTTTTATTATGTTTTGTAATAATCCAAAATATCTTCATTTTTCTTATAAAAGGTTTCTTGAAAATCAACTTCGAGAATATTTTGGATTTGAGGGAGTACCAATTAAAATATTATTTAGAGAGAGAAAGTAACTAGGAAAATTATGATGAAAAAAACACAAAAAAATATTACTGTTATTGGAACAGGAGCATATGGGACAGTTTTAGCAAATGTTTTGACAGATAATGATCATAACGTTATTATGTATGGAATTGATAAGAAAGAAGTTAATGATATTAACAACGAACATTTAAATCGCCATTTTTTTGGTAATTTAAAAATTAATAAAGAAATTAAGGCCACAACAAATTTTGCTGAAGCAGTTGAAGATGCTGAATATATTATTTTAGGAATTCCTGTTGTTGCTATTAAATTAATAATTGAGAAAATCAATCAAACAGTAACAAAACCAGTTGTTATCATTAATGTTGCTAAAGGATTAGATCCTGAAACACACGAAGTTTTATCAAAATCAATTATAAAATTAATAAATCCAAAAATTTTAAAAGCATATGCAGGTATTTATGGTCCAAGCATTGCAAAAGAAGTTTTACAACGAAAACCAACGTGTATTATGGCAGTTTCACAGGATTTAGTAATTGCGCAAGAAGTTCGTGATTTGTTTAATAATGAATATTTTGTTACTTTTGCTAATACGGATGTGATTGGTAGTGAATATGCGGTTGCTTTAAAAAATGCAGTAGCAATTGCCTCAGGAATTTTTAATGGTCTTTATGAATCTGATAATGCTAAAGCATCATTAATTACAATGGGGTTAAATGAGATTCAACTTTTTGCCAAAACAAAAGGAGCTCAAATTGAAACTTTTTTTAACTTTGCAGGATTAGCTGATTTAATTTTAACAACTACCTCAAGTAAATCACGGAATTATTCGCTTGGTTTTGCAATTGCTCAAGTTGATGATGCTCAAAAAGTTTTATCAGAGCAAGTAAAAACAGTAGAAGGTGTTTTAACTTGTAAAACAATTGTGTTAGATGCGCGTGCAAATAATATTACATTACCTTTATTTGAAGCTTTATATGATATTTTATATCATAATAAACGACCAAGTGTAATTATTAATAATGTTTTTACAAAAGCAATATTATCCTAAAATTGCGGCCATTTTTATATTATAATTACTATACGAAGTATACAAAAATAAAGAGTATGTAATTATTGATGAAATGGAAGGGCATAAAATGAATTTTAAACATTCTTTTAACAATGGTTCAGGCAACAAGCCAGAAAGTAACCAACAGCAAACTTCTCTTAACCAGGGAAATAATTTTAATGTTTCACAACAATGTCAACAACAAAATGAAAATGAACAATATTCTCCTAATGTTAGTAATTGAGGACAACAAAATAACCAACAAATAAATACTATGCAAGAAAATTCACAATAATTATCGGGACAAGGAACTCAATCTCAAACGATTGCTGAACGAATTGCTAATATGCAAAATCGTACTTCAATTAAACCATCAGATTTCTTAAATGCCACAATCGATCCAAATATTAAAGTTGGACTTGGCAAAAATATGAATATTGGAATACCAGGACCACCCGATTTATTTGATGATAAGCAGCAAAAAGGAACTAATAGCAAAAAACATCAAGCAAATATTGAAAAAATTCAATGTCAATGTAAAAATTGTGCAAAGAAAATACGTCCTTGATTAACTGTTTTTATTACTATTTTAATTGTTTTAGCGATTTTAGGTGGTTGTGTAGGTGCTATTTATGGTTTTCGTCCGCAATTAAGAGATTGACTTTTAAAAGATGAAGTAGCAACTAAAAATGCAAATGCAGTTGTTTAAGGGATAATTCTTGTTTAAGAATTTAATTTTTAAACCATATTTAAAAATATGGTTTTTTCTTTTACAATATAATTATGAGATTTTAATAGAAAGTAGGGAATTATGACTAAAATTAAATTAATTGCATTAGATATGGATGGAACTGCTTGTTCCTTTCATCAAGGGATTCACGAAGCCAATATTATGCCAATTATTAAAGCACAAGAAATGGGGGCACGAGTTATTTTTGCAACAGGACGACCAGTATTAACTTCGTTATCAGAAGCTATTAAAGTAAAAATGGATTATTTTCATCAATACTTTATTGGTTTTAATGGTGCATGTATTTATGATATTAAGACACATACAATTGTTCATCAACAAACCTTGTCTACTTCTCAAGTTAATTTTTTATTCCAATTGGCAAAAAAATATCATAAAAAATTATGATGTTATACTGATGATTTAACCAAAGTTATTGTTAATTTTAATCCTGTTGCTGAAAATAATCCTGAATTAGCATTTTTTGATGGAGAGTTTATTCAATATGATTCTGCATTAACAATTCAAAATAAAAGTTATAAATGTATTGTAATGGATGTTCATGAGAACGACGATTTTATTATTGCAGCTCGTGGGCAAAATATTGAAATTGCAATTGATGCCTCAGGAACAGCAGAAATAAATGCTCCAGAGATTAGTAAATTAGCTGGTTTGAAATGAATTTCATCCCAATGGAATATGGCTTTATCAGAAATGATGGCAATTGGTGACAGTATGAATGATTATTGAATGATTAAAAATGTAGGATTGGGAATTGCAATGGAGAATAGTCAAGAACAAATCAATGCAATAGCAAAAGAAGTAACGACAACCGTTGAAACAGGTGCTGTTGCAAAAATGATTGAAAAATATATTCTCAATAATAGAAAATAATTATATAATTGTTAAGAAAAGAGAAAAAGAGGAGAAATAATAAAATGAAAGTTAAACAACCAATTTTATTGGCAATTCTTGATGGGTGAGGGATTGCACCTGATTCAAAAGGAAATGCTGTAACACAAGGACATATGGTCAATGTTGAAAAGCTAAAAGCAAATTATCCATGAGTCTCAGCACATACGGCAGGAGAATGAGTTGGTTTACCAGAAGGACAAATGGGAAATTCTGAAGTTGGACATATTCATTTAGGAGCAGGTCGCATTAAATATGAATCATTAACTTTAATTAATAAAGCAATTAAAGATGGAACATTTAATCAAAATCCAGAACTTTTAGCTGCAATTAATTTTGCAAAAAAAAATAATGGTGCTTTTCATATTATGGGATTATTTTCAGATGGTGGTGTTCATTCACATTTAAACCATATTTTTGCTGCTTATAAATTAGCAGCACAAGAAGGAGTAAAAGAAATTTACTTGCATATTTTTGGTGATGGACGTGATACGAAACCAGAATGTATTAAAATTTATCTTAAACAATTTCAACAATTACAAAACGAATTAAAATTTGGCGAAATTGCAACCATTGGTGGTCGTTATTACGCAATGGATCGTGATAAAAAATATGACCGAGTGCAGGTTGCTTATGATGTTTTAGTTTCAAGAAAAGGCTCGGAATTTAGTGACCCAATAGAATATATTGACCGTGAATATCAAGCTGGCCGTAATGATGAATTTTTAATGCCAGCATATAATATTAATACTCCAAGAGGTTATATTAAATCAGGTGATGCTGTCTTTTTTGCTAATTTTCGTCCTGATCGTGCTATTGCAATAGCTTCGGCTTTAACAAATCCTAATTTTCCGGGTAATGATGCACAAACTTATTTTATGCCAAAATTATATGATATTTATTTTGTTTCAATGATGAAATATGCAGAAACAGTTGCTTCAAAACATGTTGCTTTTAAACCAATTGAAGTTATTAATGGTTTAGGAGAATGATTAAGTAAAAAAGGTTACCGTCAATTGCGAATTGCTGAAACAGAAAAAATTGCTCATGTTACATTTTTCTTTGATGGTGGAAAAGATTATTTTAAAAATGGTCTAGCAACACAAGCCGAAATTACATTACCAGGGGCTTCAGCAGATTTAATTCCATCACCAAAAGTAGCAACTTATGATTTAAAACCAGAAATGTCAGCGTATGAAATTACTGATAAATTAATTGCTGAACTTAATCGAAATGAATTTGATGTTATTATTTTAAATTTTGCAAATTGTGATATGGTTGGGCATACTGGAATCTTACCAGCCGCAATCGAAGCAGTTAAAACTATTGATGATTGTCTTGGTAAAATTTATGCAGCAATTGAGAAAGTTAACGGAATTATTATTATTACTGCTGACCATGGAAATGCTGAAATTATGATTGATGAAACAGGGTGTCCTAATAAAAAGCATACTTCACAATTGGTTCCAATTATTATTACAAAAGAGGGGTTACAATTACGAAAAGATAATCCGGCAATTGCTGATATTGCTCCGACAATCTTAGATTTATTAGGTGAAGAAATTCCCCCTGAAATGACACAACCATCATTAATTATTAAATAAAAGACATTGCAAAATGTCTTTTTTAATAGATGGATTCAAAATTCTGTACCAAATAATTTTAAATTTTAAATGGATTTTTAACTAATTTATTATATAATAAAAAGTAGGATTTAAAGGAGTAATAAAAATGACTAATAATGATAATGTTTATAATCCTAAAAGAGCATGATATGAGTTAAAACCAACATTAGTTGATCGTGCTGCTCTCTTTGATTTTAATTTAGTTAAACTTAAAAATACGGGTTATATTTTTTTAGGAACAGCTATTTTTGCTCCCTTTTTTATTAATATTCTAATTTCATATATGTTTACACATAATGAATATGCTTTAGCAGGGATGAACTTTATTAGTTGGATTATTGTTGCAGTTGGTTCATATTTTGTTATTAGTGGTGCACAAAATGAAATTATGCGGTCAGGTGCTATTGCCTTTTATTATTTTTATTTTATTCCAAATATTATTGGTTTAGTAATTGGAACCATTGTAAACCAGTTTCATCCATCTGATAGTGTTAAAACAACAATTAATTTATTAACATTAATAATTGCGGGATTGGTGATAATTTTTATTCTTTATCGGTCATCACCATTAATTTTTGAAAAAATTAAATTAACTTTAAAACAAGATTGCAAACGTCTTTTTGTTGTTTGCTCAATTAGTATTATTGCTGTTTTTTCAATTCATTTATTTTTTTTTTATTTACAATCATTAATAGCAGCAACAACTTCAAACAATCAAAATAATTTAATTAAAGGACTAGATAAATGGTGAAATATTGCTTTCTTATTTATCTATACAATTTTAATTGCTCCAGTTGTTGAAGAATTAGCAACTAGACACGGAATTTTTAGTTTAAGTGGTAACAAATGACTTGGATTTGTTGCATCAACAATTTTCTTTGCTGGCATGCATGTCGCTGGAACCGGTGATTGAGAACATTTTATTGGATATATTGGAGCATCATTAGCACTAGGAATGCTATTTCTTATTGTTAATAGGAATGTTACATATACCATAATTCCGCATGTTGGTTATAATTGCATTGTTGCCATTTTAATGCTTGTTGCACCAAAATTTTTAGCATAATTAATTTTAAAAAAGCACTAAAGTGCTTTTTATTTTTTTGAAACAAACTTATACAGATATATATTTAATTAGTTATGTTCTAAGACAATGAATGATTTTCTAAAAAAGATTTTTTAGAGATTTATTTATAGCAATATTATTATTAATCCTTATATAATCTAATACCAGTTCCAATTCCCATTCATATTCCACCGCCGATAGATGAACCTGTAACATTTACTCAATGCTGTGTTAAAACTTGAATATAATAACTATTATTTTCATAATATCAAGTTAAAGCAAACTATTGACTGCCTTCAAGATATGCATTTCCATATTTAACTCAACGTGCTTGAACTAAAAAACGATTTTCAGGTTTAATTAATTTAGGAATATCTTTGACATCAACAATCTTAGCATTAATCATTTTTTTGCAAGTTTCATTATCACTATGAAAATTATTATATTTATTTAACTTATCACCGTAATATTCAATATTTTCTCAGCTAATTTTTGAAAAAAATCACTTTCTTGCCCTAAAAACATAATGTATTTGTAATTTATAGGGTTAATTAAGTGAATATTAAATGTATGTCACAATCGTCATCCATCTTTTTTTAAACCTCAATCATTAAAAACAATATCACCTTTATTATCAATGTTTTTATAATATAAATCTAAATTTGATTGTTCCTCTATTATTAATGGTTCTCTTTGTTGGTCTACTAATGAACTAGTGGCAATGATTTTAGACATAGTTCCAAAACCAAAACTCATGAGTGCTAATAAACTAAATATTTTTTTCATTTCACTTGTTTCCTTTCTGTTTTTTTATTCTTAACAGATTTTTTCATAGTTTATAAAATACTATCTTATTTATTGTGAAAATCATTTTAATTAAATTAATACACTTTTTGATTTATTTACCATTTATAATTATTTTTGCAGATTGTAATATCAATTAGGATTTTCCAAGCCTTTATTAATAAAATAATAACACTATTTTAAAATAATGCAACGGTTTGAAATTGTTTT
>DWAV01000431.1:0-20113 GCA_018231305.1 Noctuana lactifera
GTTGTGGGGAGAGACCCGTGTCCAGCAGTGGGACATAAAAAAGGGTTGAAGGCAAGGCATACTAACTTTGCACCCGTTTTTACTCCTTATGGGTAGAATTTCAGAATATTCTTAGTTATCGGATGCCTACGTCATACACAGAACACACCCTTCAAGTTTCAGGTCTCTATTATCATCAGTTTGGGCTCAGCTCAGCTATTGAAGACAAAGCATTTTATATGTATACATTATCTCAACTTTCAGATACACCTCAGCCAAAATGCTTAAATGACTTTGAGTCGTTTAGGAACGAAGCGAATTGCAACGAATTCTTTGTGTGCGTACACAGCGTGCCAGTACGCTTCAAGTGCCCAGCAGACCTCGCCTACAGCCAAGTGAGAACTTTTCTTCTCTTTCCGTGTGTCTTTTTTCTCTAATTTTGTTCACTCTATGGTGTATACCATAAAGAAAAAAAAATATAACGTTATTAAATTTAATACATATAAATTTTAATCAAAGTTTAATTTTGTTTTACATGAGTGAGGTGACATGTATGCGTATCTTATTCTATTTTTTTTAAACCGTAACTTGAACCAAGAAATCGTTATTTATCACTAACAATATTTGCAATAAACTTGGTTCCGAGGTCAACCTCCTTTCTAATATGACTCACAATACATTTTCTTTGAAAATGGTTCAAAGGAGCGCGACTCCATAATACATACATATTAGTTTTATATATTAACTTCATAAACGACAAGGGGTTAGTTTGATTGAAAACAAAAGATGAGTCAGATCCATAGATTTTGTATAAACTGATCAGAAACGTATAATTGTAACGAAAAATATAATAAATATCAAAATATCAAAACCAGCTATAAACTAATATGACAGCTGTTACTACATTGTCCATTTTTATTAAAAAGTGTATTTAATAAAAACTGAAACTAAAATATTGTCGCCTAAATCCCCCACCCCAAGTGCTGCCGTAATTTACGACAGTGATATAAATAACTATGTGCAATTACTAGGCGCCAGAGATTTTAGTAAGTAGTGACTTGCAGCGCCATCTATTAGCAAATGGCAAGAATTGATTTTAATTTTAATTAATATGTTATGAAAACTTTAACTACGCTATATCTCAAACTCCTCCATGCCCGGCAATATTCTTAAAAAACGATCCGTACCTTTCTCTTCAAGTAGGTACTGATTTAAAGATACCTGGGTACCTATATTTATATTGTAATTCTTATTTATTATACTTACCTAGCAAACTAACAATAGATGTCAGAGACTTTTTAATAAAAATAACTAATTAAGAAAGTCAATAGAATTTGTACGTTTGGTACGAATGTAACTTTGGACACCTACCTCTCACCATCTCTTATTATTTGGATAATAATTCGATGGATAATTTATAAAAATACAGTAAATAATAAAAATCTTTCTTTCAAATTTAATAATGCTAATATTTTGAATAATATTATTTTTATTTATTTTCTTTCTATTCCCAGAGTCTCGGGGTATGTGATTATCCTTTCAGAGTGGAATGCAATTCTACTTTGAAAACTGAGGAGTCCTCTAAATCATCATCAGCGCTACCCTTGGCGGATGCAGTGTCGACTTCTACCGCTGCGAGTACTATCAATGCTTTCCCCAGCTCTCCAGCGGAAACTCCTGCCAGCTCATCGATGCCTAGTACCAAGGATTCTGTGATACAGAATATTGAATACAATACCCAGAGTAAGTGGTATTTCAGAGAAATTATTTTTAATTGCTTATGAGTCAGCCAGGCTTTAGTATTTCTAATGATTCATGGCACATAGGTCGCCAAGGGAGGCTAAAACCGATAAAATAATTTTTTTTTTTTTTTAATTCATGAAAATTAAGCAAATGCCTCACTTGAACTCTCCTTTTCTCTAACAGAAGGTATGTGTAATGTGTTTGTCGATAATTATGACGGTACTTGTTTTCAGGTTGGACATCCACACACGTAGCAATTTCACGGCAAGATGCAATTCGTCAGTTGAAACTGGGACGCCTTGCACAAGTCAAAACTGATTAATAAACCTTCAGTATTAATGCTTAGTTGTAATAATTTTAATTCTATAACTACATATTCGAACATTGTGAATTTTTTTTTAATCTAACGTTTTTCTTGGCTGTTTGACCTCAGTCGTTAAAACGAACCTATTAACTAAGTAAATAATGAGTGAGAGTTAAAGTGATAAGTTACACTTACTAAAAATATCCTTAGAGGCAAACATATTATTTTGGTTAAACAGCCATAATTTTTTAGGTATATCATAATCTTTATTGTGTAGGTACATTACATTTTTGCTATGAACCTTTTGTGAATTTTGGTGTATGCAAATAAAAAAAAATTATAATTCTACGTCTTTTTGTAATTCTCAAAACAATGCAAGTCGAATTATTTACGAGTATTTCATTAGATATTTATCTTATATACGATCTAAACAAAAAATTATAAAAGGACATAATTCATTACAAACTGGTAATAAAATTCTGCAGTTTTGCAGATGTGAATGAGTGAATCATATATTATATCTCGTTATCTAATCATTTTTCTTTAATGTCAATGCTAAAAGACCGTCCTTTTTATCTGGCCGATATAGAAATGTTTTAAGTGACGGGAATTAACCAGGCAACTTAAAGTTAAAACAGAAAAAAATCTACTTTTTAATTTATTTGAGGTCTTGATAAATAAATATAAGATATTATTTTGGGTTATAAATTTATTTACAAAATTATTTAAAAAAATATCATCTAAATTCACTTACATCTATTTTACATTTATGACTAAAACATTCTTTTTTCGACACAGCACCGACGCATGCATTGGTGCCATGTCAAATTGTCTAGATAGACCTGAGCCACACGACCGCGTCTGCAACCACGGCTTGAGATACCTATACTATGCTCCACTGGAGCAGTCGTGTGGCACAAAACCTACCTTGTAGTTAGATTTCAGTAATTTTTTGGCAACAACTACAATATCTGAGTAACTTTTGGATATATACTAACTACCCTTTATATCATCTCTCGTCGAGTATTATACATGTAATGAGATTTAGTAAAGAAATTTTATTTAGTGTAAGACAACGAAATATTTATTTCGAATTTGATAATAACCTTAAAATGAGCGTCTCTTTAAACAGACAGATTATTTTTATTTCCTGATAATAAAATATAGGCGAAATGATATTGATACCTAAATACACCATTCTAACAACTTAAATATATAACAGAAGTTGTCATTTGGGCCCTCTCTCATAATACTTATGATATAGTCTGTGGTCTGTTGATAATTAAATATGTAAACTAAACTATTTGTATTGTTGTGTTTTTAATAGTTTTTTGCTAAGAACTAATCTTATACGACAAAACGTATTAATGAATATAATTTAAACTTAGGTTGATTATCACGATTTCTCTACTTGTTTAAAAATAAGTGAGTGAAATTATGAAAACGTCGATATATCACATTACAATATTATTATGATGAAGAGGTCAGTGGTCATTGACCTTTAAATTAGTTCGGAAAGTTTGATATTCAGTCTGTTCTTGGAGTCGCTCCTGGACATTCACAATCCCAATTTCTTCAGAGCTTTCAGGTCCACGTCTCCGTAGTAATCTTCGCTGTAAAATAATGGAGGAAAATGTAAAATACATATTATGATTCTTAAAATGCTTCACACTCCTAGCCCCACAATCTCATTTGAACTCCTGTCCCACCGGGAATCGAACCCAGGACCCTAAGAATAGAGACCGGCACGGTAGCCATTACACACTGAATGTCATACACATCATAGCATTTTATTAAGATCACTTTTTAACGTACAATATTTCTTAAAGAAGCTTCAATTTCAGTATATAAATTTTGGTTTTTTCCCATGTTTTCAATTGTCTTTAGAAGAATTTCTTTATGGGGTGGGCCTGTTAATATTCAAAGATGGACGACGTTTTCATTTGAATACGAGTACATATAAACAAATATGAATATCCATTTTAAAAATATAAATGTCCATTTCTTTTACTCACTTTTATGCCATATGAAAACATATTTTCTAAAGTTTTTAAAAAACGAATAACTTACCTCAGAAGATCAGCGCTGGTTTTGGTAAGAATCTCCTGTTAGAGTTACTAATTAAGTATATACAGATTAAGAATACGAGTATGTTTTTACTGAAAGACACAAGAAGGTATTAAAATGTTATTAGAAAGTAATTGCAAACAAAATAGGAAACAGAGTGAATGTGAAAGTAGATAATGTTACTAGGAAAATCGTGCACAGTGCAAAACTACGTAAACAAAAAAAAATATACAACAGATTAATTTTTTATATTTTTGTTTATTTTATCACTAAAAATAAATCTTAAGTATTACAGTTTCTATATCAAACAACAACACTCAGTCGCAGCGAGATAATTCAGTACATAATATATTTACAAGGTCATGGGTGTAACAATCTGAATGTATACTGGAAGTGTCATATGCTTTACATCGTTATACATTGATACAAATTTAAATGCAAACCCATACAACATTTTCTATGCATACGGACTTCTACTTTACAATTAAAAGTTTCAAGTTGACATGACAGCACCTGACTGGTCGCGATATACCTTACAGGAATCTATCAAAACTAAAGATACAATGTAATAATAAATATTTCTACCGTTGCATGATTTTCACTAACTTTCTAAACTGCCTCTTGAAACTGTTTTTATAAAAAAAACGCTACAACGAGAAAGGTATTTGGCAACTAGAAAAGAATACAAATCAAATTGGCTCCACTCACTTAACGTTCGAAATTTGAACCTGAAACAACATCTCCGTGCAACAAAAGCAACGTTCTTGTTTTTAAATTTCGATTGTCATTCGGCCAGTTATAGGGATTATTCAGGTACGTTAACTTCCGGTGCGCGGAGATTTGTTTTTAGTAACGATATGAGTATTAATAGGTTTGGTGGGAAGAGATTGTTTTAGTTCTCTTTTTGGGGGCGGGGTTTGAGCTGCTTGGGCGGGTTGTTGCGGGTCTGGCCGTCGGTCTGGATACCGGCCAAAAGTTCGCTCTTCCTAATCGCCTTCAGATCCAGAGCACCGTAGTAGTCCTCGCTGAAAATGTACGCGAACCTTACTGCCTGTCGCTTCGACTAGTTTTCTTTAACTCTATACCAATACTAGATCGTAATTAGTGGTCGATATATATGGCTATCTTATTTCCTAGCAACTTTTACTACAGGGTAGTTGTGACTAAGAGAATTGTAAATTGTGTAACAAGAACTCGTTCACAACGCTTGATATCGACTAAACTGCCTTGAAACAGCAATGAGAATACTTGTCCGCTCGCTTTTCTGAGAATGCCGTTTAACATTTGTTTTTCTTGCCTTCAACAAATAATGCAGTATGGAGCATGCAAAAATATATCGTGTGATCTTTATTGACCTTCGATTTATCGAGTGAGTCGTGACTAAGACAGTCGCTTCTTGTGTTCTGCGCTATAGTTCGGGGCACAGGAAGAATCAGATGCATTTTAAACTAACGATTAATCTTTACTCAAATACTAAAACTCCTATATAATATCAAAATATTCAATACGAAATTTAATATGCTACTAAACTTTCTGTGACATAAAATGAGTACTTTAATATATTTCCAATACATAATATACGACATGTTGAGACGAAATAATGTAAACTTGCATAAAAAAAAATGAATATTGCAATTGCCATTTGTAATCCGTTACATACCGGCATTGACCACGAGTTTTCCGCGGACATTGAACAAATGCACAGCACTCGGTAGCTTTACATCACACATGTTAATTTCATGGTAAGCCTAAATGGCTGATAAGAATAGAACAGGTCTCCAAACCGCATATTTATAGCAGAAATCTAAGAAGGCGAGTTGAGCATTACATTATACGTATACATTGTTGATACAGAGAATAAATCTACCGTTATAAAAATAATTTATTAAGAAATAAACTAACATGTTGCAACTGAATTTTACCTGCGATTTGAAACGGTGCAAAGATTAGGTTAGTCACAAGAAGAAGAAACTGCGCTCGAATCGGTTAAAGGGACCAAGTTGAACATTAAAGTAAAGTTGTTAAATACACAATTAGCTGATTACACACCACACCAGTGATATCCAACCAGTAAGTTCAGAAAAGTATTTGATAGATTCGTTCAAGCGTCTTAGTCAAGATCGGTTTACTTGAACTAGTAAGGAAGATTTTACAACTATACTTATTAAGGAAGTTAACTTACCATCCGGGAACATCTTCAGGGTCTTCGCAGTTACCGGTGCCGTCGGCATCACCGATCTTGAAGACGGTGCCGATGGGGCACCCATATTCACGGGCAACTCCCTCGAGGCAGATGTAGTATTTGCGGCAGTCTTCGGGGTGGGCGTGACGGCTGAAGGAGCCAGCGTTGGAGACCTCACCAGGAGAGGGGCAAGAGAAACCGTTCGCTACTTCTGGGAAACACCAGAAAAGGTTACGTGAGATGGGGTGCAGAAGGCGAAATGAAACATAGTCCAGTGATGGCGTTGGTCAATGAAGAGTAGATGAAAATCGCTTATAGAATTTGGTGCACAAGTTTTTAGGTGCCACAGAATAAGTTTTAAGAGTTTTGTATAAAATATGGATCAGATAATAATAATTATTAAAAATAAATTATTTGCCTTCTTTCAATCAGACCTTGGTGAAACACAAACATTGTCAAGTAATTGCATAGTATTCTAAAGTGTTCTCAATCTTTTGTTTTGATAAATATTCAATTACAATCCTTCATAATTCTCATTCTTTTGTGAACGACTTCGTACTAATCTGTAACTTTATTTTACGATGAAGATGATAGTAGGTAATTGTATGAGGATATCGGAACTTACCCTCAGATTTGCACTCAGGAACTTGGTCAGCCCACATGCACACACGCGCTTCTCTGTCGTAGGCGAGTCCAGGGCTGCACTGGTAGCGAGAGGCTTCACCGTTCCAGCAGTTCCAGAAGACATCACATTTAGTTTCATCGGCGAAGATTCCGTACAATCTAGAGCAGTGAGGGGTGGAGATCGGGGGCTCTGAGAAAAGAAAATCGCGTTATCTTTTGCCGTTCTAACTTTAATCTATGTAGGTACTCGTACATAGCGAATGAATTAACTTACTTTTAAACTGACGTTTTGGTAACCTTAACACCATAAAATACTAGTAACTAACCATTTAAAATCAGATATATACATAATATATGCAAACGTGATGTATATTCACACTAAGTATCACATTAATACGATGATTTAACTCAGAAGGCCTTGAACAACATCCTGGTCACACTTCACTAGTAAGTGGAACACGCATATATTTGGCTTAAGCTATCCGTAAATCCTTTGACCTTGACCACATATAAAATATGTGGCAATTCTGTGTTGCTAGCTACGAGTAGAAAATATCTTCCTTAATTCGTCGAAATTATAATTATGTTGACATTTAATAAATTGCTTCCGCTATTGCTTGCCATTTGAAAATTTCAATACGACATACAAATACGATTGGCTGACGATTGCCCAAGTGATTGACGAAACTTCAAACATAATGTCGTCAGCAAAATCATGTAGGTACCTACAAAGTTCATAATATCAGAATAATGTCGACAGTATTTGAACTTACCAAGCTGTGTTCTGTCGCCGCCCTCAACATTGTGGAGGTAGTCACAGTTCTCAGTGAGGTATTTGGAGTCGGTGGCGTCGAAAGCGAGACCGTTTCCGCAAGTCTTGAGCTCAGCCACGCCATTGTCACACTTCCAGTACTTGTCGCAAGAAATGTGGTGTGGGTAGAAACCGTAGTCGTCTGGGCATTTGAAGGATTCTTGAGCCATAGCTAAAACAAAAGAAGATCATAAGTTTCATGTTGTAAGAATGACGTATCTACTATAGATATGTACGTATAAGTAAGCAAGCTTTGGTCGACTTTAATAATTAACATTAACATCGTTGCGCTTGAGGTTAATACAGACCACGTACATAAAACATTTTGTTTAAGTGTTTGACAAACTGCCAATATCGAGTTAGCATGATGTGGTAACGTGTCATCAAAATCGCGGGTCTTCTTGAATGTTAATTGAAATTTCAAAAGTAACCACCAAGGGGTTCACTAAGCCGCGATTATGGCACGCAACAATTTCGCAACATACCGGTCGCGGGCTGGGCCGCTCTTTCTCCGTGGAACGAAACGCGACAAACTCGTGTTAGGCAACTTGTAAGGGACTGTTGTTCTGACTGTTCCGTTATTATCAATTTTATTGCCGTGTTGACATGCACGTGGCCGTAAACAGCAGTACACAATTTAATAATCTCTTTGCTGTACCAACTCACTTTCAATCTAAACTGTCTTTTAATTTAAATCTAGACAAAACACGTGATTACCACAAGAAATAATAGCAACTCGTTTGCTTACGCAGTGCTCATAATTTTCATGTTCTCGATATTCGTTATATCACAAATGTGCCACCGACACACTGGTTGACATTTTCTGAAGGCATCTGTGAGAGAACATCCTGGTTTTGCAATAACCTGCTCTCTCCTAGCCATCTTGACAGTCAGTATGTGGTATGTCTACATAAACATTCCTACTGTACTTATCTTGCTTAGTACTAATAGGCTGTTTAATGATTCCTTAAATAATCACTATTGGGCCTAAATTTACATTCGATTTTATATGGGTTTTACTCAAATACTCGTCAATAGTTTTAAGACCAGTCAGAAGTATTTGACTATTAAACGTATATTGATTTCTCACGATCAGCCCTAATGAATCACTTGGCCGTTGAAATAAAACGGTCGACATGTTTTAGATTTACAGTGAGCAGATTTATATTATAACGAAAAGCAACTTTAGCACCGATGTTATGCGGTTTTGTGGTTGCAATCGGTGCACCCGATCGGATTGCAGTTGCTCCTTATGACTTAAACCCCTACAAGTTGTATGGTTGAGATAATATTACAACATTGACTCCAATTTAGACAATTCTTTCCAACATAAAAAGCTTTACAAAAGCGATTATAACTCTCTAGAATACGTCAAGATCCTTCCGAAAACGTTATTGTTTTGTTTTAATTCTTTCATAATTTATTCTCATCTCATTTCGTATTCAATTATTTATGAAATACATTTAATTCACATGTACATATTAAGAACAACGTACCTACATTAGAATTAACAACTTCTCGATTGAAAGCACTTTTGAACGTTTCATAATTCAAAAATCTATTTTATAGTTACAAAATCATCAGCACATGAGGAAACTAAGCTAATTGCTTACGTAACTGGTGCTAAGAACCGCTTTCTGGGTTATGTTGCTCTACCACGAGTAGATTATGGGCAATGTGCATTCACACCATGCGATAAATTGTACCTTACAAAACATAGAATCATATTGTGGAATAAAACAAAAGTTATCCTTAGTGACGCTTTTCTTAAATATTCGTTTTTATTTTAAAAGTCATGTTTATAATTTAATAAATGTTAATTTTATTCATAAGCATATTATACAAACATCTCGCTCTAAATCTCTTGGTAAACTCATCAGCACGAACTAAGTCAACCTTTCTCGCTTATTTAAATAGCGCCGAGGTAAACTGCTTACGATCAACCACATTCCATGGTATCATTATACTGGGGTTACACTGTGTGTGAGTAAATCACGTTTACTACACCAATTAATGTCGTTTACACATTGTAAATGTAATGTAAATCAAACATTATGTCAGTCTGTAGTCGGCACATTGAATGACATCTTAATTTTACTAAATCAAGCAAGTAATATTTCTTAAACGGCTTACGACCAGCTAAGTTTTAAGTAGAAGCTCTCTACGTAATAACATAACTCACTTACTGTGATTTGGATTGAGATACAGTTATTTATAGTAAATGCTTGTACTTTAGTGTCTTTGTGAGTCAACGTTTAATAATCCAATTATAAATAATAATCAACTTAAAAAGAATTGCTAAAGAATAATATTTCTAGCTCTATGTACTTGGTTATTTTGTTAGGTCATTTATTAGTTTAGTTTTTTAAAGACTAATAATAATTTTAGGACCAATATCTAGTTCATTGCTTGTCTGTGACCAATTAATAAAATCGCGCATGAACAAACTTCACGCCTATTACTTGCGAAAAGAACACTAATTAGAGGACAGTAATTGAATATGCATATTTATAAACCCTTGCGTGTCTGTGATAATAGCTGTTAACTATTTAAGCTATTTATAATCATTTCTTACAGGGTTTTTGTATCCAGAAACCGCGTGTTTCTACTCTAAAACAAGTTTTTAACTTTACTGGACAGTTTATTGTTAAATTTCCAATACTAGCAGCACAATTTGATAGGCAGAGTAATATAAAATCTGATGGGATTTCAAGCGAATTATAAACTAAAATCAGATCACATAGTTTAAACATTTTTAAAATTACCCAAACATCTACTCTACATTAAGTCGCTATCTTTCTAAGCTCTACATTAAGTTATACACAAAACTAAAAATTACTTGGAAATATTATTGTTTCATCCACGTAACAATAGATAGCCACTGTGCTAGTCTAGCAAATTAGTGTCAGGCTGGTGAACGAGAGCACGCATGAGATCATGTCGCAATGGAGGCTGACACCGGATCCCGCGCGTACGCACGATGACATAATATTGACATGACCGACTGCGCACAATCCGTTATGTAAGACAGTGGCAAGTGGTATTTGCCATACGAAGACGCTGAATTATGACATGAGCTTTCGGGTACCAAATTGACCGAATGACCCACAATTCTGAGCTCTTATTGACTTGAACCGGTCGTTAGTTATTAGGAAGGATGTCTGGCTACGAATTGTTTGTTAACGTTCAAAGTTTTTTTTACAATATGTGCTAAGATCATTTTAAAATTTTTCATTCTCTTTATAGGTTCAAATAGGTTAATCAATTCAAAGGTTAACAACATTTTTAATAAGTAATTATCGTTTTATGGTGTACCTATGTCACAGCTGCTCTTAAAAGTTTACTTTGACCTATAGACAAAAGATTATAAGCAAATAATTTTATTATGTATTAGTTATGTGTATATTAAGAAATATTTTGCATACTAACATCACATCCCAAGCTTTATAGCTGACATATTCTCGCGTAACACTTGAAAATATCACACAGTATTGAGTTGTCAATATTACATAAACGTTATTCAATATAAAGGTCGTAAGCCGTTAAGTAATACAGGTAAAAGCCATCTGACCCGCCAACTAGTTAATGGGCGGAACTTTCGATTTCGTTAACACGGTGATGCGTCTGCGCATCTCGTTAAGCAATCTTGACTCGCGAATGACCTTTATATGTAATCAATTTGAATATATTAAACTTTATAACGTACTAGAATCTATTAAGTTTAAAATATGAGCGTCGATCTTATTTATATCTTCGGGTGTAGTAACAATATATTAAAGAATATTTGGGTTAGAAATATGTTTTAATGGGCAATAATTTATATTTTATGTTTAAATTTCTAATGTTGCAATTTTTTACTACTTTACGTTTTTATTCTCAAAAGAGAGTATACTTAGTTATGAGTAATCAGTCATTGTGTTGCAAAAAAGGCAAGTACATGCATGGTGGATTTTCTTATGTAACATTTCAAAGCTCATAGATAACTAGTACCTATAGTTTGTTATTTTGTTTCAGGGAAAGCGTGTGAACTGCCTATCGTCGTCTTTGTTTTTATGACTCATATTGCTTTACTAAAGGGAACAAATTGAGAAAACATATTATTAACAATTTTCAAAATTTCTTTATGTAGCTACTCGTTTTGACAGAGTGTCACGCGTTTTAGACAAACAATTACTAACATTGTGTACCTTATTGTATCTACAAATCGTCAACTGATTTTGAATTCGCCCTTGCATAACAAAAACAGCCATACAAAACCCTCATGTCATAATTTAAGAAATAATACGGCAATATGCATTCGACACACAGGCGCGTAGGTGCTGGTACTATGCGCAATCATTACATCACCGCTAATTTGATTTTAAGCTCAATTTCAACACATTGACTGACTGATGGACTAGTTTTGCTTATAATATATCTCCAAACGATGAAATAACTTCAATCGTTTAGAAGGTAATTATTGTTAATGCACTCAAACGTTTTAACTTTCTAATGATAACCAACTACTTAACTATTTATTCAACAACTAAATTAATCATTACAAATAAACAATACCTTGATTGTTTAACTTAAGTGACTCTATTTATCCAATAATAAATAGAGTCACTTATAAAAAATGTATAGCTTTTTACAGAACATTACAAAAAATTGTAGAATCATATCTCTACATTTTCAAGTGTCTCGTTTAAAACGTGGTGTTTTAAATCGTAGTTTTATTCCATACGTGCAGTTACGCATCGGTACATCGTGAGCCGTGGATCTTGAGACAAAAAACGAAAACAATACAATACCTAGGGTCTGCTGAGGTTATTTATAACGTTGAACGAAGGACAGACAATCTCCACATCGTTGGCCTATACCTACGATAGTACTTGCGCGAAACTCCGAGATTCCTTGAATACAATATTCACGGCTATCTGTACGTACATGCTTTTCTATAAATCCTCTATAAGTATCAAAGATGTGAAGTACACTATGTTGGCTTAGAGGCCAATAGGAGAAAGGACTAATTCTATTAATTGACATCCTTTTAATGAGCTGTCAAAATGAAACATCTTCAAACATTTTGTCTGAAAAATAAAAGATACGTTAGAAGGAAAATAACCATGTTTTTTTTAAACTTTTTGGATCGCTATTGAAATGTAATTTAGTGTTTAATGTGACAAGTAATAAATCAGATAAGTAGTGTATATTATAAATACACTTGGACCAAGATTTCCTATATTAAGAACATACTATGTTCTACAAGTATAAAGGAAGGAAAAGTAAAATTATCAAGAACATGCCTTTAATAGCGAAACGACTTACTTACCGGATATTAATTTAAAGTTTTAATTGATCTAACTTGATTTGTAAGCGATATGTTTCGACTTTTAAGGACTTCAGTCAGTATTTTTGTTTTAATTGTGAGTTTATTGCGATTTCTACAGCAGACAAATGTATCCTATTTATAGGTCTAATAATTACTTTGTATACCTATGAGTTAAATTATTTAATATCGGTTTAATTTAAAGTGAAAAAATTGGCTACTGACGATCTTTGGAATTCGAAATACATAGATCTAAACATGTTCTTACTCCGATGTTTGTTTTCTATATGGGAGAAACATTTGTTCTCTTTAACCTCGGATGTAAATAGACAAGCTTGGATCATTGCATTGTTAGACACTCGTCATTGTTTCCGAAGAATTGTTGGCCAAAAAAGAATTGAATTTCCGTCACATTGTTTTGGTGTGAAGATGTCAATTAATTAATTTACACACGAATTTCCTGTATTACTTGACCTCTGTCATAATAATGATAACTCTTTTCAGGGAAGTTAAGGGAAGTGATAGCATATACCTAATACTTACAATTTCTTTTTATCTGGTCTTTTGTCTTTACGCCAGTTGGGTCAATTTTGAAAACTTTAAAATATTAGAAATAGTACGACCGCTATTTGCAAAGAATACTACTTTTTATTCAACAATTAGACACGCTTCTATTGCAAAGTATTCCAAGCAATATTTAAGTATAACAGAGTCAAGATATACATCTTGCATCGAAATTACTTAAAAAACCTTTGCTTATGAGTTTCGCTTCACTTGACAAGACAAATGTTGCATCAAATTTAGAATCTGAAGAAATGTAGATACAGATTTACAAATATTAGTTACATTTTGTCCCAATCACGTTACTTTTGATATAAACGGATGCTTATTTTATACTCTTACTGTCTAAGTAGAAAATAATATGTATGACGTAAAACGAAAGTACGTAGGTCGCTAACCTAATCCTAAAAGTTTATATACTCTGCCATAGGTACATGGCATGTTTAAGCGTCTCTAATATTTATTGTCCACTTTCAACGACCACGAATAACTATAAATAATGACCATAACATGTGATCATAGCGTTAAATCTCAGCAGTTTATGTGCATTCAAGCAGCATTTATTTTCACCGAGTTTTCTTTTTTCTTGTGAAATTCGCGCACGCGCCGTGCTCGAGATAATTGAATACCTTCACGCAATAACGGCTTTATGAATATTTGATTGCTCCTAGTCCACAGTTTCGCGAACAAATTGTATTTAGTTGACATAAGCATTGACATATAAAAAATCGTATAAAAACTTAGAACCGATAATGCTTGTAGAATGAAAGTGAATCGCTATTGGAAACCTGTAAAGACATAATAGTCAAAAAACCTTCTAACATATTATTATATCGGTCTTTACTTCATTAATATATATTTCTATGGATTGTGAGATACTTGAAAATTATGAACAATCCTCCAACAAGTACGAAGTCGTGAGAACTGGATACGTGTTAGAAATTATAAACAACGTACTAAGTAGGTACCTATCACGAGTAGTGTCGCCGATAGACCCAACCACATCATGACAGTGACGGTACATTTCAAATTTACATATAGAACGCATAAATAAGAAAGTTATAAATAAGCAAGAGTGACTGACTATTTATTCTCAATGCAATTATCAAAATTGGTAAGCAAAGATCGATACTCTATTTTTACATACAAGCTAAAAGTTGTAGCTACAATTAAAAGCTAAAACTTTTTTAAATTTAAATGGCCAAATGAATTTTTTTGGTCAAGGAAATAACATTTTAATCTTATTTATATAAAATATATTCAATACTAACGAAATGAAGATATATAACAAGACAGATCTTTATATATTCTTGTCATAACTTACATCTCAGTGCTCTCTCAAAGAGATCTCACACGAACCTTCGAGAAGCGCGTGTCAATGTCCCTCAACAAAAAGATTAGTTCATTTCGTGATTCCAAGAACAATGTACTCGTCCAATTACTTAATAATTATGACAACGATCAATTACCGATCTACAGGTAAAATTTACAATAACTAGGTATCTATTAATTACTTGTATCTATTTAAATAACTATCTTTTTTTTATCTTTTATTCATTGTCAGATTTTCAAAAGACAGATACAGAGTTCAATCAAATATCTCTACATTAAAATAAATAAATAAATCATAACTTAACTCAATGACAATTAAGAGTACATACAAGTTACTTGAATAATAATAACTAAATGCATATTTTAATTATTTCTATTATGCACATTCACCTGTATACATTTTCGAAAATGCATGCTAATCACATCATAATTTTATTGTTAAAATGAATTCTGTCCAATTCATACGCAATGAAAATGTTAGCAGGAATATCGTAAAACAGTTGACCATGTTTTTTTTACTCTTGAATTATTCATGATAAAAAATATTTGAGCCAACATGTATTTTTTTTCTTTCTTTTTACATTTATTTAACAAGGGATAATGTTTTCTTTAAAAATTACGTGCGCAACAACCTGAGAACATAGTCTCAGTGGCTGGCAATCTTGTAGATCTTATGTAACTGGTTTCAAATGAGTAGAAAGTTTAATAAGACCATTAGCATTAATAGCCTCATCTCAAGACACACGTACAAAACAATTATTCAAATCTAAGTGAAATTCTCATTCATATTAAGTGTTATATCACAGACGTTCATCTGTAGATCCATTTAATTGCATGTAATTACATGTAAACAATTTCGTGTTATTAAACTTACTATTAAAATTATTATCGGATCATAAACAATTATGAACTTTTTAATTTAATGCAATTTAATTCACCGTAGACTTTTAACTAACTTAATAAAGTCTCAAATAAAATATTTAAAAATTATATATCTACTTAGACACTTCTATTAACATAATAGTTATATATTCTTCATTTTTCTTTATTCAAGATAAAGAAAAGATGGTGAAAGATTTCATGGTCGACCAAAGCTGCTTTCGTTATAAATTGGAGGTCTAGAGGCGGGCGGGAAAGCTGAGCGGATACATAGACAAAGCTGTCCACTGAGTAACTCACTTATCACTGCAGTGTTTGGCGTATTTTAAAGTAGGTCTGCACTGATAAATTTTTTTTTTTTTAAATATAAAATTAAACGAACATTCAGAAATGGTTGTGACATTATTTTTTAACCAAATAGTCACAAACACCACTCATTCGACAGATGTAGTAACGAGATGCAAATTACAAGTAAGTTACGACAACGTGCATATGTCACAAAGACAGGCCACAAAAAACCAGCGTTCCACGACGTCGCCTGCAATTTCTCTATTGAACACTTATTGCGAGCACACAATGCAACGCTGTAGTGTGGAAACAGACATTGATCGCACTTCGACAGCTTTCGCGAACAGATAGCAATTACTAGGAACGAACCACGACATCGCATGCTAATACACAGCGTAGACCCTTTCGTCAATCACTAGACACTTGGTATCCGCTCGCTTGCCGCACCCTAAATAGTTTAAATTCTACGTACCCACGCCGAGGGCGGCCGCTAGCACTAATAAACACCGTGAATTCATGATTAACTATAAGTCCTTGCACGGGAGTTGTGGACACTGTAACGTTCAAGCACACACTGCGAGCGGGTGAATGGGCGATTGAGGCTTTTATATCGGGTAGGCGTACGCGCAGTAACGATGACGGTGAAAAGCGTCGCCGCCCGCGCTGGCCCCGCTCTCCTCATCCTGCCTACCCCGAGCTCCCCGCAGCAGACCATCCTGTGAGGACGTACGCTAAACCGCCATCGGCTATACGTCTTCGTCATCTTCATTTTAAATGTTTGATGAACTGAACATAAATATGCATAAAATGCTTAACGATTTAAAAATAAAATAATATTATACTTCAAATTAAAAGTTTTAAATGTTAACGTCGTGTTAAAGTGTTTAAAAATGTTGGTGATGAATATTTTTCTTGAATTATGTCGTGTGTTTTTAGTGATTCTGAAACTATCAATTTCGTTTCTAACTAACCCTGACCGAATGCACTCTACATTTGAATGCTAAAAAATGTATAAATTCATCACTTATTTTAATGGCAGAAGAGCGATGAAGGTTTAATGAATGGCTTCAATTTTTAATACTTAAAATACCTAAATAAACACATGTCTCAAGGAAGAGCTTTATGTTATCATAATAGATTATTGTATATGTTATTATAATTATAGAGTTTTAAATCATCTGGGTGATTAGATCTTGCATAAACAATAGCTCAGTAGGAAGAACATCTAGTTGAAGGCTTAAAATTGACTAGCAGACAGATAAAAATGAATAATTGTATTCTTTTCCTTCCTACGAATATGTACCTTGCAGTTCTCATGAAAAATACAATGCATTACGTGCGACTTATACCTATACATAGATGCAATATTTACTATTGATAATTATATAATTTTAACCATCAGAAAATACTGTACTTTCGAATTTATAAGAAATATTACTAAAAATAATACTCAGGAAAACTTTTACATAGTATGAGTATATACTCATCTTAATCTCTCTCTCATATAGATTACGAGATTATAACGCTCATATTTACCTTTCTTATATTTTTAGCATAACCACTATGATGCCGTTAACAGCTTAACAAACTCTTCATTATTTCGTTATTTCGTCACCATATATTTTTACCAAATATATCTTATATCTACAATCTAGTTACTATAAGTACGTATACTTCGTTAAATTTTTCATAGTTAGCCAATACTGCCTCCGGTGTTAATGACAAAAAATGAAATATCTTGTCAGTTTCACTTGCTAGATACAATTATTGTTACATAGGCACAAGTAACTACAAGTTTGAGTTTATTTATCGTACAGATAGACAACCCGTCTTACTTATAACGCTTAAATCGGTATATTGAAAGGATAGCATTCTCTGTATATCAATCCCAGTAATATATTTTCCTATCAGA
This sequence comes from Noctuana lactifera, assembly GCA_018231305.1. Taxonomy (NCBI): domain Eukaryota; kingdom Metazoa; phylum Arthropoda; class Insecta; order Lepidoptera; family Hesperiidae; genus Noctuana; species Noctuana lactifera. The sequence continues at coordinate 17,991 of DWAV01000431.1, forward strand.
TTATTTAATAAGGTTTATTCTGTAGAAATTAAATGATTATTACAAAAACAAACGGCCTCTGAAGTACGGAAGCGCCTTTAGAATTTTGTCGCTAGCGCCGTCCCATGCAACTCTGTATATGTTTGTTTGTACATAGTTTGTACTTGTTGTGTATATTAAAACATACATAAGCCAGCCTCAGAGCTCCGTGTGAATCACTACATTCTCTTTAAGTAATTAGTAAGTAATGTTTAACCTTGAAGGTTATAGGGCATTTAGCTTTTCAGTTAGGTGTAGGTATTCGGTTTATGTCTTTGCGTAGAATAACATAAAAATAATTATGTGTTTCGTTGCTTGCGAAATCGATCGATTAATAAAATTCTTTTTACATCGAATTTCATTGATGATGTCGCAGTAATTAATTTTTTAATGAAAATACCTGATTGTTGTGACATTCATTGTACAATTAGTGGAAATGTCGTTTGAAGGAATTTATCGCATCAATGATCCCATTCATTAAAGTAATCGCATAATTTAACAAATTGTTTCTAATGTTACGCGCAAGTTTTCTACGATTACGTAATACTAAATTCCTAAATTATAATTTATTGATATCTAATGAAATGACTTATAAAGTTGTTAAAAGGCACTTAGGTAGTTTAGGTAGTGTTTATAAAAATAGGTTAAAGCTATTTCATGTTTTCTTAATGTAGTGGTCACCATTCGTAGGATCCTGTTTTCGATCCCCATAAGGGCAAAAGTTTAAATGATGAATTCATATTTCTGTTTCTGGTTTCTTTGTGTGTGCCCGTGGCACACCCCTCACACAGGGAATCTTATATGGGGCTGAGTATAAGACGTATTTTTTATTTTTAAATTATAAAATTTTTATATCCAGAATATTGTTATGATCTCCTAAAACAATTCTAGTATTAAAACAATAAGCTATTAGCAGGTAATGTTTTGAATTAACATCATTCTCATTACTAAATGCAAACAATTATTACATAGGTATTTGGAACAGGGTTGCTATGAATCGGAGAAGTCGTCAACCGTCCGCGCCCGACCTGAAGGCCTGCAGGTTTCACGGCTCGCGTGCATAGACTATTGATATATAGAGAGTACATTCGGTATTGTGTATGTCATCATCATCGTCTTTACCACTACTGGCCAGGGGTTGCCTCTCAAATATTAGAGGCTTTAGGCCGAATAAGTTTTTTATTAATCATCCAATTTTTCTCGCTATATGCCGGAACGCTCGCTGTCACCGCGCCGCGGACGTTTACCATACTGCGGGGGAACGAGATATTCGCAGTATGCAAAAGAAACATTAGAAGTAGACATGTTTGAACATTGTATATTTAGATGTAGTTTTATTTCTCACTACTATGTAGACAGTAAAGGCAATTCCACGGCTCTACTTCTCTGGAGCGATTGCTGTCACCGCATTATTTACTAACAATATGCAAAAGATAAGTTGTTGCATGTCATTTTAATAGTTAACAAATCTTTACTGCAATGTTGTCTAGAAAGAAACAGGAAGAAATGTAGGCATTCAAATAAATTCGGTGACCCTTCTTCTATACGAGTATTACACTCTATGACGCTCGCTCGCTGTCACCGCGACCGACGTTTGCCTCACTGCGGCGGCGCGAGATATTCGCAGTATGCGGAAGACAGGCTGCAAGTGGCAATGTTTGAACATTTATAATAAGCACAAACAGCGGCTTTGTTTCGTAATAAAAATAAACTTTCTTAATTTTTTACGTTTTTATGTGATAGTGACTCTGAATATAATTAACAATAGTATTAAATTATGAGATTTAGTATCTCGTTCAAATCCGAACTATGAAACTTAGACTGCGATCTTATTGTTATGAAGAACACTTTTTTAATTAATAATAAAACTTTAACAAACTTAATCACAGGTATGTTTACCAAAAAACAAATCATCATATTAAGATTAGTAAGTAATTATAACTTTCAGGATTTTTTAAAATAATTTCAATAAAAATTAAACAGCAAACATTAAATTTTTGCTAAATGATTAGATGCTAAATTAGTATAACCTGGTGGCCCAGAAGAGAAGGGCGTCATACTTGCGTTTGTTTACCTGTGAGAATGACCTCAGGAGAAATCTATGC
>DWAV01000432.1:0-20103 GCA_018231305.1 Noctuana lactifera
TGTGTAGAGGAAGCTAAATCTGAGTCACAAATTGTGGATGTGCTTGTTAATAACTGTAGACAGTGAAAAGTTGAGGTTTATTTAGGTATACCTACCTATACAATGAAGATAAGTGGAGATACGGGTTGGCCACTAACCCGTATCTCCATCAAACCGCATTGGAGCAGCGTGTTGGAGTATGCTCCAGTATGATCCCGGTTGTGGGGAGAGACCCGTGCTCAGCAGTGGGACATAATAAGGGTTGAAGGCAAGGCAATTAAGTAAGCATTTCTTGTTAAGTTCATTCCGAGTTAAGTAATTATAGAATTTTTTGGTAGTAAGTTCACTGTACAAGGAGTTCCTTACACTTCAGGGGATCTTACTTTGACAAATTTTTCCCTTCCATTCGAAAGAAGTTGCGGACAAAAGCTAGTCGCCTATAAGGATACCTACTCCCACCTATGTTAGTTACTTAACACATGTGGACTTGTATGTTTAGTGTGCGCGTGTATCTATTCCCAGCATTACCTTCCTGGTACGTGCAAGCCAATTAAACAATCGCTATCGATGGCAACTGTACGCAGACGAGGAGGCGCTAGGGACATGTCGCGACACTGAGCTATGGCGAGTCGTGCTTGTGGCGATAGATACTATCTATCTACGATGTATCTATACATACGAGTAGCTACAATACTTTTTATATCACTACAGACGAGTACTTGCAATGCGGACAGGAAATTGCAGAATTTAGAGCCCTTTGGGAAATGCCATCGACTGCAGTGAGTGAGGCAATAAATTGAGTCATTTCAGTTTTGTTATTACTATCATACATATAGGTTTGGTAACTATGTAATTAAAGTTTCACTTAATAATATTTAAGTAAAGTACTAATTTGTTAAACGATTTTGCATTAAATAAAATATCAATAGCCTACTCCTACCTATCTCTATTGTAAGATTTTTTACCGTTTAGACGCGATTAACTTGTTTTTCTTCTCAGTTATCACAATTTTAGCAATGCACTTATGAATTCAGAGAACATTGATAAAATATAAGACTGACTACCTACTTGTAATTTAGCAATTTGTACGTAATTCTTATTTACGTAGTATTATTACATACTATCAGTATTTTTGTAGTGTTAACAGATAGGTGAAGTCTGTTTATCTCTACAGTAATCGAAGTACTTGACATACAATTAATTACTTACTTACATAGTGCAGACTTGTAGAAAACTAGAAATTCCAGTCCGACTGCTTAGTCCACCAACTGACACTATCAATATCAAATAGCCGCCATTACCAGCTCTGAAAAAACCTTTCTGTGCTTTTTATAAACTGCTTACACTAGGAACACTATTCACAATTTTTTTTTTTAAATATCCATTTAAGAGAGAACAATAAACAACACTGTTTTAGACACTCGCGGTTGTAAGACACACTTGCCTAACATCGTAACGGGATGTTAAACCACGATATTTTGGCTTCCCGGAACCCCCGACGTTTCGGTGCACTTGCATGCGCCTTTTCACGGGTAGACTGAAGTTGACGGGTGGATGACAATTTTATTGACAAATAAAACGATCTACCCTCTTTATAATTATTTTGCTACGACTACCGCTGTTTATCAAAGTTTGTTTTTCTTATCTCTGGATAAAACTTCACAACCACAAATCCTATATAGGTAGGTAGGTATACACTGAACGCTAGTTCACTAAGTTAAACGCAGTAAGAAGACATAGGTAAGTCATTTTTCTGCTGTGAGCTTAATTCTTTATTAAACCTACCAGCTAATTACAAATTTTTATAAAACGTTTATCTACTAGGTATCTATCTAAGAAAACACTAAGTGGAGTTACATGTCATATACCTAGTACAATTAAAGTCTATTGATTTTGTTTCTTTTCGTTCAATTTGCTGTCTCGACGAAGAATCATTAATTCTAAGCTATCAGTTAAGGTTTTTTAAAAGTTGAATGCACAAATATAATAACATCTAGAAGCTACCTATAAAAGACGAAGTACAGTAAAGTCGTGTACGGCAGGGCAGGGGACGCGATCCTATCGAGGCACGAATATACCGGGTTCGAGACCTATGTGGGTGCATAGTTACATACTGTGCTTGTATGGTGTACCAACGATTTGTGTGCTAGCCAAGATTTAGCAGAGTAAATTGTATTCATATGGAGAAACGTTCTAATGAACGCAAGGTGGTTTTATGCTTTAATGTATAACAAATAAAATTAATGCTTAACATAATATCCTCACTATGATTTCCTACATCGAGATCAGGTCGTCAGGAGATGTAAGAAGTACCTATCGTATGTAGGTACATGCTTAGCATGATTCTAGATTTTAATATTATTGTTAATAATTTTAATCTCGGCACCTACGTGTTAATTTAAAGTTCATTGAACTTATGTTTACTGAGAAAATAAAAAATGGATTTTAAAAATGGTTAACATGGTAAAGCAGGCTCTATAAGGAGACTCTAAATAACACGCATAGTTAAGACTGAATAACAGACACGCTTTGCGCTGCAGATTACGTAGCGCATACTCCAGCTCTACCTAGAGTAGGCAGGCAACATATCTAAGAGCTGTTTCTCATTTTGCTAGCTACCATTATGAATGGCATTTTAATTATTCAGTAATAAAATAAAGCATAATAATCTCAATCAAACTTGAATAAATCTGCGAGCGCTAAATAAAATTTATCATTAACCTCCATATAGAGGCCCGCAATAAATAAAGTGAGTCGAACGCGGAACGTAGCAAGTTGGCGCGCGTCGAGTCGCCACATAAGAAAGGAGATCTCTCATCTCGTACAGCTGCCGAGACCGGCCATCGTGTATATAATGATATATGCACCGACCGCCGCCCGCAGCCCCGCGCCACACTCCTTTTATTTCTACCAAACAGGTCCTGGTTCCTTATAAAATTGCAATATTTTAATAAGAGACTGCCGCTGCATATCAATTAAAGTGCCAAATAAGACAAAAGCTGCTCATGTATAAATTAATCATGAAGAGTGCGACTAATTGACTCGAGAGGGCGCTGCAGTAGGTACATAATGCTACGTTACGGCCATTTTATAATAGTTCCACCAAACAACTTTCATTAGTTAATGAGAGGATAAGATTTAAAATTAATTGCCTTTCAATAAAATCACACTTGATAAAAATGCAATTACGTAATTCATAAATTTTTTATTATTTATGACATGCATAAGTGCCTATAAGATGCCCTAAGATTGACTTATACCTAAGAACGTGCAGGTATATTAATCTGCAAAAACTTAAGGAAGGTCTATGAAGTTATATAGGCGATTAAGTTGAGCTACGACTGTAATTGTTTCAAAAAACTTGTCGCGGGTTTGTTGGTATTGGAAAAAGTTCATACCTATAGAGGCCTTCGTTAAGGGGTATCGTCGGCCAGCTTTTGTCTTGTAAGGTTTAACTAAGAGCTGCAATGATCGAATTATCGACGAATATATTCACTTTTTGCACCAGCATCTGTCTTTATAACGTTTATGTTTTTCCAAGGCATGTTTTAATTAAGTGAGAAACATTGCGCGTACTTACTAGTCAGTGGGTACCTATTATCGATTGTTGTTCGCCGTTGAGTTATTTTCTTTTATGTTTTATTCAATAATAGTACCTACTGACTTAACTAAGCATAATAATAGCAAAAGTATAGTTTCCATTATAGTTATGTAATAACTACCTATCGACGAAATAAAAATATTACGTTGATATCTGGTCAAAAAATTAGGTACCTACTTATCTGTTATCTCTGAATTGATGTAGGCCGAGGACCGAAAACATAACAGATGAATACAGACAAAATGAATGAGAAATGAATTAGGAATATATTATATTTTTATCAGTAATGGCAAAAAAAGAACAATTTACCATACAAATGTTTCATCCTTAAATCCGAATGTATTATGGTGCTTTTTATGAATCGGTATAAAACATGATTTCTTCATGATTGCGTGCAATCTCTTTTCGCATAAATACATAATACTGACACGTCGATAGGACGTTCAGTGATGGTATTTGTCGCCATAACTGAAATTGAGCTTTCAAATCACCTCCAACACCGTCGTGATCCAGTTTTTTATACGTTTCAAGTATTATGAAATGAGATTTAAATCCTAATTTAACGAGTTGACACGTACATGCTGCTGATACATGCACCTGAAGCTATTCAGCATTTCTCAACATCAATAACATGACCAAATACGTCGACAGGCATTTGTGTGGTTTTCTTTTGCCGACCGTACGGCGAGCTGGCTCGAGGAATTTAGTTTTTAGTGACTGTTTGACTCTTTCGTTACCATATTTGGTATACGAGATGAAACAGAATATAGTCAATTTAATTAATAGACGTTCCCACCGGCCATTGGAAGAGTAAAGGCGATGAAGCCATTATACATGCTTACGAAATATAAAGACCTTTTCAAGGCACGCCTCGTTTTGTTCGTTTTTGCTTAACACCTAGCCGTCGGATTACGCTTATGGTAGCCTTTAATCATTTATAAATGGCAAATATTGACATTATCATTTAAGTGGGTGCTCAATCACATAATGTGGGCAGTGCTTTTTCTTTCATTCGTAATGATTCTTCATAATAATAATAAGTTTGTTTAATGGAATGATAAGAACTTCTTATGACTCAAGCACTATCCACGTTGTGACTGCAAGGTGGAGACGGTCGGGAAAGATCAAAGGGTTTCGAAACAGGCTTAGTAAATTAAAACATTGCAAAACAGCTATACCATAGAAGTCTCGCTTGGGCGATTTCAAAAATGGCGTCGCGCATCGACTGGTGACGACGAGTCAGTTTTTCGCAATCGTCTCCACTCGATAAATAATTCTGCGGACTTTGACAAAAACTCACCTAGTCCTGTTCGGTGGCCGGCGGCGCCGCTCCCCCTGCCCTCTCCCCGCACTCGCCTTGCGGTCGCCCGCACTCTCCCTGTAGCTTTTTCTGCCCATTCCGTAGCGCCGGCGCAACCGTCGACCGCTCACTTCAATTATTATAGACGTTACCCTAACTATTTACACCGCTACTGCCTAAACTATCAACTTATATTTATGGCAATTTGTTTAACTTCACCGACTATTAAAACTGCAGGAACACGACCACGATTACACTAGGTATACTTATTCGAGAGTATTGAAGGATTACATGGCGCGGAAGGTTTTTGTTACTTCACATGAGTCCGATGCGAACGATAGCAGGTAATATTTAACTTAACCTTTCTCTTACTTAGCTTTAAGGGTACGAGACCGGGTCTCTTTGGTAGGCATATTAAATTTGTACAATGTTACCTAATATGTAGTTCGTCTCACCGACTCGTAAATCGATGCTCCACGATCGCACATACCGTAAAACGCACTACGATACACCTACACTATGTTACACGGAAGAGATTTCTACAAATTGCACTGGTTTCGAAACGCGAACATCTACGACGATAGCGCGAATAAAAATATATGTAAATAAATCAATAAATCAACAAAAACAAAACCCGAAACACAAAATAATACGACCCGTTTCTATTCTAACATTTAACAGTTTATTGTTCCTTTCCACAATTCGAAAACATGTATTTTGTCTAATATATTAGTTAAAAAATAATCACAACAACCGAACAACACTTAAATAACGAAAAATAATTACAAACAATTTACAAACACAAATCTAGGGACTGTTCGGCGGACTGCGATAGTATCACTGTGGGGTATAACGCAGGCGCACGCGCACGCGGTTTAGTGCTCGGGGTGGCCTTGCGCAGCCGCCGCGGCCGCTGCCGCCGCCGCCGCTTTCTGCGCCTGCGCCTGCTTTTCCTGTTCATTTAACTCTTTGATCGCTTGAATCTCCTTCTTTAACTTCATCCTTCGATTCTGAAACCATATTTTTATTTGTCGTTCCGTGAGACACAGTGCGTGTGCCATTTCTATGCGTCTCCTCCGCGTGAGGTAGTGATTCGTATGGAACTCCTTTTCTAACTCTAGCGTCTGATATCGCGTGTAAGTTTGTCTGCCCCGCCTTCTTAAGCCGTTCGCTCCTGTAACAAAGACAAAAGTGGTTAAGTAACGGTTCGCCAAATAATGAAAAAAGAATTACCAACTAAACAGATTTCATTGCCATTATTCAAATAGTCGCAATATGTAAATGGTCACTTAATCTAAGTATCTATATAGAAAAAAAAGTTTAAAAGAAATTCAGAATTTCTGTAAAGCGTTTGAATGTTGAATGGGGCGGTTGTCGTACACGGCTTAGTTGAAACGACGGTACAATTGCCATCGACGACAGCTTCATTTCGTTCAGCCGTCAATATTGATGAACGACGCTACAGTGCGCCTTTTATACGCCGCAAACAGCATTGGAATTAATACTGGCTGCAATGTTGATTAAGAAACATAGGCAAGCGTGGGACTCGAAGACATTATTTTATCTATTTTGAATTACTTTACTAGCACTAGGCTGTATGCACAGATGTAGGTCTGTGCATAGAGATCTTTGAACCTGCGACCATCCCTTCAGTACCGGGACTAGTCTGCATTTGATCCAGTAGGAATATCTTTTTTATAAAAACGTGACAGTAACGTGTGCCTACTCGTGTGAGATGTACCTACTTGCGAATATAAATAGGTATTCAGTGTACGGAAAATTCATCGATCGATTAATCAATATCGAACCTCCCTCGTACGCTAAATATTTTTGAATTGGATACCGGGAACCCGATCCTCAGAAATGATAACTGAATAAGAGGCATTGGCCGCGAGTTGCGAAAATTCGGCCAGAGTGCAGGGGTGGCAACTTACAGAAAATGTATATATAAAGAAGTCCTCTAATACTTTTTCTTTACGCAAACGTTGTACTGAAAAGTTATATAGATTCACGGTATGAAATAGTAAACGTGATGATAGAAACATGAACTTAGCTTTCAAATGTTTTTTGAAATATAAATCGAGATTTCCGTAAACTGCCACTACAAGTAGACAAAAGTTAGGAAAACAAATTATAAATAGCTGTTATTATCAAGTTTGAAATACCTTTTAAGGCACCAATAGAAAAATAAATTTCCAAACGCAATGAATATGTACCTAAAGGTATTCATTTTATATCTGACTCAAAGGTATCAAATTCCCTATTAAAAAAAATAAGTGTCTACCTATAGCTCCTCAAGTTTACAAAATATTATTGGAGAAGTCTGCAGTCAACTTCCTATAACGATACTAAGATATGAATTGTAAAGAAGAAATAAATACTTATTTATAGTAAGTTCCAACCCTATGTACCCAGCTTTCTTGACGTGGTTATGTATCTCCTTTATTGCGTGCAAGCGCTTAATGTATAGCTTTAAGAACGCATGCTGAGATGCATTTTTGTTCTTTTTTCTCAGAACACTACCTCGCTTGTACCATATAACGGATCACTAAATAAAGGTGGTTGTACCAATCGAAGCCTGAAATTGTGTAGGACATCGTACAACTTCATTTAAAGTAAGTATAGACGAAAGTATTTGGTGTAACAGCTAAATCAGGTATTTTTAACTTACTCGTATTATTATGCTGTCAGTGGCAACACTTTTTACACTTTAATTTGGGTGTTACTCGAAATCAGCGATATAAAATCAGAGAAACCGCCTCCAAAATGTTATTTGGGTAATAATCAGCTGAGATCTTAACTAAAGAAATATATGGACACTTTAAAAAGCATTAAGTTTTGTAAGATAAGCAAAATTACATGAGGATATTGTAATTTGTAAGATAATACAGATTTTGTGTGAAGTTTTTAATTTATAATAAGCATTGTATTTGATATAATACCTTATCTTATAAATATAATAATGAAGAGCTTCTTAAACTATTGACTTAAACTAAAATTAATAACTTTTACATCACCAAGATTATATATTATGTTTAGACTTTAGAGACGTATAACTTTGACCTAGCTTAAAACTTGCATGTTTGTAGAAGGCAAAATGTAATTATGTGTCAAAATGAAGCAGCTCAAGATAACCACTTAAACAACACATTGCCTTCACTGGAATGGAGTCGATACAAAAATAAAGGACTTTGGAACGAAACCAGAGCGCACTCGACAGTGTGAAAGGGTTACAAACCAATTTAATGGCTCAATTATCTCAAGTACTTCGATCCAGGCTATGTTAAGGGCCACGACGCATTCTGGAACGCTTATCTATTCTCCTATATACTTGTATATTGAATGACACCCGTTCTAGTCATGGGAGTTAAGACCCACTCAGGATAGGCAAGCACATTGTGTCTTTAAATTATGTACCTACTCATGACGTAAAATTAATATTGCCACATTATCGCACCTGTACTATTACATTGTTAATAAGTTTAGGACCATATTATTCAGCTTAGCTTATTGTTGTACGACTTTCCTGCCGCCATTAATAGATAAGTATAATATGTATAATCGTATTGTAATTTATTTTCTAAACGGACTCCGAAAAAACTACGTCAGGAAACTCAAGAGCTTAAAAAACATTGTAATTAAAAAGGGGTACTACTGCTATATAAAATATATCTACTGCTATATTAAACAAAATTGTATAATATTTGCCTTTAGTTATGACTCTTATTAGTTTAGTTAGGTAGGTAGGTACTCAAGTAAGTACATACATACATGACGTTAACTAGAAAGTTTTTAAATTAAGAATTGATTAATCCATTATTAAGTAGACGTTGTTATTTCGCCTTAAGAAGGATTACTTAATTGCGTAACAGTCTCCCTTATCTGTTATTTAAGGCTCCGTACAGCAGCACTTGAGTGCAACCTTTTTAATAATTAACAAAAATTCTTAAGCCGGAGTAGTGGTTAATTGAGTGACGCTAATTACCTAAGCCGTAAAAGCCTCTGAGGGCGCGACGTAAATACAGCGAGACCTTTCTTTTATGTATTGCACGTTGGTTAAGAGATTACGTCCCACTGATATTTATGTTGATTAGTCGAAACAACAGTGGGGGAATGAAATCGACGTACCATTTCTAATGAATAACTTATGCTGATAATTAATTTTTAATGCCTATACGGGAGTCTATTATAGAAATTAATCGAAATTATCATAGAGAAATAACGTCAATTAGTTATGTTAATACAAAAAAAAATTATTTCAGTTGCAATAATCTATTTTATTTTATAGTAATTTTTCGAAGGTTCAAACAACTTTTACCTTTAAATCAACTTGACCTTTACTTTGATAAGAAAGTTATTAATCAGCTAGCAGAGTTATTAATCATTATGATAAGTTCGTTCAGCATTTTTCCCTGCACTGAAAGTTTAAGTGTACCTACTCGAAATCGAATATCGAAATTCAGTATAATTAATTAAAAAGTGGCTCGATCGATTCATTAAAGGGTACAATCGCTCTGAAGTCACGAGTCGAATGTACAGTTATTCAAGATTAACGAACTCGTTCTTACACGGAAACAGTAGACATTAAAATCGTTAAGTAGGTATAAATTGCAGTTCAACATGAACGAATCAGACAAATACTAACTTTACGTCCTTAAGAATAAGAGCTTTATGATGTTTCGTCCTAAACACAAAAGTCATGCACAAAAACAAAAACATTCCGAAACACATGTGCCTAATTAAGGCGGTAGATTTTCAGTGTCAATTCGCGCCTTGTAAATTCACTTCAAAATCCACAGTACGCCATAAAAGCAATAAACATGACACAAATGACTTCATTAAGATGATGGGCGTGGTCTGCATCTAGCAAAAAATATCTGTAGAGTTCTATTTAATAGGTATATAATGACGTCGAATGTTTCCGTAACTCGCAAATCTGAAACCGTCATCTGTGCACGCTTTAAAGACATCCGGGCTTGGGTTGTGGGGTGTGTCGTCCTTTAGGGATTTCTGTTACATTTGATGTGACATCCAACACATATTCAAGACCACAAACCAACTAAAATGTTGTTGGACTGAGTTCAAGACATCAATTTTGTGTTTATCGTTTTTCAAGTAGGTACCTACATAATAAATAAGTCATTAGCTTTGATTTACCGCTTACATTAAATACGCAGAAAAGAAGAAATATATATTATTTAAAGAACATAAAAGAATCCGAATGAAATCTCGGAAATTTCTCATACCGCAAATAACATTGTGTGAACTTCAAGTAATCTGGTCGTGAAATATTCAGTTTCAAAAGTAAAAAGACTGAGAATGCAATGCTTCCACGGAAATCGAGTCGAGTCGTTCCCAAGATTCTCTTGGAACAAGTGTCAGGCCCAACCCGTTTTGCAACACGTGTCGCAAACAAAAGAAACTTGTCCAACTTCCCCTGCCCTCCCCTCAGCGACAAAAGGATTGCGCAAGTTATATTAGTCGTAAAGAATTTTGGACTAAGATCTATAGCCTGTAAACCGTCCGTAATTCTCAATGGTCCCGCAATTGCGGGGGACATTCGCAACAACTGTTGTTTGCTTCAGCGTTTTAATTGTTCCTAATTCGTAAAACTTTTGCCTACTGATTTACAACTGTTGTGTTTCGAAATTGGTTGCTTTTGATTGTTTTTTCCTCTTTTTTCGTACCCAATGAACATGTGGCATGAAGACTTGAGGACGCGGGAAGCGGGTATTTACACTTGTGGGATCATTAAGACTTTAATGACAAAAACAATGGTTTAAAACTTTTTTGGTTGTCTTTGCTACGGATTATTCATTAATTTATGGTGTTCTTTGAAGTTTGTTTTAACAGATACAGTGCAAGTGTAAGAATAAAAGGAAACAAAATGTTTATATGAATGAAATATGAAATGATGAAAAACGAATATGAAAAATGAAATATGAAAATATTAAAAGTAATTCGCTTTTCAAATATGTAAGAGAGAAGCCATATAGAGTTAAACCCAAATCAGGTTTTAAAAAAGGAACAGAATGTATGTATCACAAAAATGAAGAGCTCACCGCGTTGGCATATTTACCATGTTAAAACTTAATTTCGCAAGGAAACCGAGTATTATCGTCTCATTTCGTGTCGCGATTGGAACGAGTTTTTAAATCATTGGCACGAGGGTCCGGTAACTTGGGACCGAAATTTGTTTATTACATATTCAGAACCAACCAGAACACCGCAGTAATCAGTCAAATTGGTAACACGAATCGAAAATTACAAAATTACCATGAAAATATGCGGGTGCACTTTCAACGAGTTCACTCGCATACATAGAATCTTTACTTATACAATCGCTACGTAGCACTTCACATACGCTACGCATGTGTAGTGTAAGAGGACGTACCTACAACTTGGGTGGTCCTCGGAATCAACTCGCTCGATTATAAGGTATATAAACACAATTCATTTATAATGGCCGCTCCCAGCGTACCTACACGACTTGGCGTTGTTAACACGCGAGACGTTTTTCTATTTGTTTTTTACCATAAATATAATTTATTTATTTAACTATTTTATATCTTAGTGACATTAAAATTACAAACAATTATACGAAAGTAATTTACGACTCTACATTTTTTATTAAGTCCATTTTTATTTATTTGTTGTTAGCGATAGACTTTTTTATTTCGTTCTTTACTCTGTTTTATATGCCAGTAAGTCATGAAAACGAATATTGAAATTTACTCATGTACCTACCTATGTAACTGATTTCAATAGCAACTGCGCCGCTAAGCGACCATACGTATCCAGCTATCTACTGTACTGCCTTCCAATCAGTCCACTAGATGTGTATCGACTTAAGAGGCTGCTTGTTATCTCAAAAACACAATATGAATAATGCAAAAGCGGCATACTCGGTACACTCTTAAATTGGCGAAGCTTAATTGACTCAAAGATTGGAAATGAAACACGGTGCTTCGGACCTCTCCTTGGCGAAGTCGGCAAGTTTTTGCGTTATCTCTACCCGTCCTCATAACGACATCAATTTAAACTTATACGATCGCCTGTTAAAAGCTGGTGTCATCAATGAAAAATATATTTTTAATCGGTAACCCTTGTTGATGTTATAATTATTAACAAATTAATTGTACTTAATATTATCTTAAGAGTTTATTTTTATTTTTATAATTTTTAATTATCTTGACTAAAGAAAGCTATTTAAATATTACGGATAATTTATAATTTGACTGATACATGAAGATGTTACATTGTAGGTATAATAATATGTATTTTGTACGTTTATTATAAGCCTATGTAAAATGTTTTCATTCTTAAAGGTATCTTAAATATCTCTTAAAGGTGTTATCTTGTAAAATTTTATTGTTTTCAAATGTACGTGGATACCTACAAAATTAACAACCATATTATTTCTGGATTGCTTGTATTATTAGAGATTTAAATAAGCCAGCCAACCAAAACATCCGATGCATGTATACCGCATATTATATTAAGTTGATGGCTATTAAAGTAATTGCGAGGAATTACTGACATGCCTCGAAAATAGCGTGGGTACTCTTGAAGGCGTTTTACCGAGAAAATTATTTTTGCACACAAAATGGCGTATTCTGCCCGATTTTTTCAGGTTTTCGAGAAATTAATTCCAAGTGGTATTGTAAATGCAAATTGCTAAATGATGGTGTCCAAGATCGACATTTCGATAGTATGTGGAAATCGATAAAAACCTGTTCAGGTTCGAGTATTGTTATTAATAATAACCTTACTGCCCTTTAACATAATACGTTAACTTTATTTATTCCAAAAATCTTCATTAATGCCTATATGGCAACGGTTATTAAGACCTTTACGGATTATATAGGTATTAAACTTAACTATTATCGGTATGGGAGACCACCACTATATATTTAAACCGTTCGGAGAGCATTCCTTAGTATATTGGCTCAATATTAGCTCGTATATCAGGGTCGGTGCAATAAAAATTGAATGTCCCTCCGGGATTAGGCGAAACCCTGACGTATGTGACATACGAAGCCTCAGCATATTTCCTTTTCAAAGGGATGCCATTCAAAGATGTTTAAAAATCAATTTATTTCAGATCCCTCTAAAAACTAAGTCCATTTAGAGGAGGGAAAAGTTGCTTATGGAATTTCTACATCGATAAATATGATTGATGCCAACAATTCCAACAGAAAATGATGCTATAAATCAATATTGGTAATACAGATATCAAATGTATGAGATAATGCAGCGTATAATTTGGACTTTTCAAGTTCAATAAACATGACAATAACTGAATTCATTCAAAAATTGAGCAGGGGCGTTCTATAGTTAAAATGAAATAGAACATTATAACTATTGACGCAAATAATCTAAACACAAAGCAAACCGCTGAAATCACGCTAACAAGATGCAGCTGTTGCGACCTCTCAAACGGACTCCATTTTGAAGAACTCGGTGGCGTTTTCGAAAATAGAATATAAAATGTGTCACACCTTCCCTAATAAATCTGCCATGATTAATGTTTGCAAGTTAAAAATGGAACGCTCCGTGTGACGGGGCAGTACCTCATTGGGTGGCGCGGTCGCCATATTGCTCGAAGCTTGTAGCTGTCAAACTTTGAGTAATGGCAGCGGGGCTCTCTACGTTTGGATTAGTCTACGTCTTGTCTTAAAATAGCGAACCGAATCATGCGATCTCATAACAATAGGCACAAAGCTGACAGCGATATTGGTATATAAAAAATTAAGTGGCCGGTAGTTACGATTAAAAAATATTTTTCCGATTTCATGGAGCTTTCGATAAATCGTTGTTTTGTTCTGAAGGTGTAAAAATTATAGCGCTACACTGACTACGAAAGAATAATGGATGTGATTTATATTTTGACATTTTGTAGCCAAAACATCCTACTTTATTGTAATCTTGAATTTATGAACATAATAAATCGAACAGATACGACTTATCTTTCAATAAAAAAGAGCGCTTTTCCATATTCATTGATTTAAATGCCTTTCAGGATTATTTCATTCTTCCATGACTGATTGTTATTTTGCTATACGCGATATACCTATAGACATATAATATGTGTAAGGTGTGTGTCGCTTAAATCTATTGTATTCTTGCATCACACGATGTCTGACCCACGCAACCTCATTAGGAAAGGTTCTGGCACAATGAAGACAGGCTAGGGTCAACTCAGGTTAATCGCCAACCCGGTCAGATAGAAACTCCTTAAATCAGGAAGTTTTTAATGTTTTAAACTTTATATATACATATGTACCTACATATACTGACATCTGACATTTTATCGGATGTACCTAGGTATTATATTGTGATATAAAATCTCGTTAAAATTGATAAATATTGACAAATAGGGATCTTTCTAATTAGATTTTACATAGGTATCTTTTTTGTCTATTTTTAAAACACATTAAAAAAATTGCTTATAAGTAAGTCGTTAAAAATATTGTTGTTCAATCTTCGATAGGTAACTACTATGGTACTAGAAGCATTCGGATTGCAATCTTACTACTCTCTCACTAGAGTTTAAGTCCAACGACAAGGACGTGAGGAGTTTTCTAGTAATAGTTTATACGTGATTCGATGGTGAGGTACTAAAGTGTTCGATCAAGTGAACCGACAATTTGCGATTTAGCGTATGTACTTACATAAAAGCGAGTCTTACTATACTCAGTACTAATCTTACTTGATTTCATGTTATTACTGCGCTATCAGGAAAGTATTGGCAGCAAAAACGAATCAGCAAGAATCAATTTATTTAGTTCAGTACCAAAGTAATGAATAACTCACATTCAAAAATATTCAAATTCTCTTTTTTGTCGGTTAATAATAAAGAGTAAATTAACAAATAAAATAAATAAATTGCATTCAGGGACAACCGAATAATTTCAGGACGGACTTAAAAATTAAAATAAATAGCTCAGCTAAGCTCTATTATTAGTATTAAGTTTGTTCATAGAAGTTTATAGGTAACGTGTTTTACCCAACTTTTGTAAGAGCCTATAAAAATATTTACTGAATCATCAATAAGAGTTGTAGTTACTATATCATTATTATATACGGTTTCCTAATGAAAACAAAACGTGATCGACTAAATTAGTTTCGCCTGCCATAAACCTTAAAGGACATATACAAAAATAAGGACATCTAAACCAATTTAATTCAACCAGTCGTGACTTCGAAGTCTGCAAACTGTACTTGCAATGAATATAATAAAATAGCAGTTGAAAATAATACCAGAGTTGCAAGTTGTATGGTCGGACGTGGGTTGTTATATTGATAGCCTTTTATGTGGAATTGGTACAAAAAGACTGTTGACACTGTCGATAGCATCAATGGTGCTTTCAATAAAATTGCACGATATTATTACGATTGCATTGTATTAAACATCAAACATAACGACTTTATTCTAGTTTATTTGTTCTACTGGTCAATCGTTTGCAACCGCGTCGATTGAATCCGAAATTATTTACCTACTGCTCGGCTTTTCGACCCGTCACATCGGTATACGACATTGACACTCCTCGCACCCGTCTGCCACGCTCGCTCGCCCTTCTTTTCGCCAGTTATTTTAATTCTGTGATTTATTCTAAGATAAAAATCTAAAAATCAAGACAATAAATTCGTAAGAACTTACTAATAGGTAAGAAAAAATATAAATTGAATTGCTGATATTCAACTTGAAATGTTTCTGAATTATCATGCAAAAAAATTTCCTATAGTTACTTAAATATATATTCAAAATGTAACAAGAACAAACAAACAATACGAAATTGTATTAAAGGAACTTCACTTAACCCTAAATGCAGGAGGCATTAAGAATTCCCCAAGTTGAAATCCCCGGTATAAATGCGCCGAAAATCTTATACGGTTAAAAGATCTAGTAAAGTCACCTGCAAGGAGTCTGGAGGTATTTAAGTTGGGCGTTACTGTAAGATAAGTTTAGAGTTTAGCAAAGAAACCGCAGCCGCGGCTGACGACCGGCTTAAATCTCGGCGGTAAGGAAGCACATACAATGATACGATGAATATTTGTTTACAGATATCCTTGTTTTAAGATTAATATGGGTAACATCTACAGTGCCCTCCCGCAGTAATTAATTATTATTATTTGCTCCGTGCTGAAGAAAAACATCGTGACAAAACTGCCTGCCACATGCCTGAGCGTTCTTTATAATGTTTTCTGAAGGAAAGTGAAGTCTACTGCGTAGCGTCCCAACGTGTATCTAGGAAGGACTGGGATTTCCTTCTTCATTCTCCAGCAGTAGGATAGAAAAGGGGTTAATAATCATGATATGTCGCTAGAGTTGAGAGCACTTGAGCAACAGTATTTATTTTAGATCTGACCTATTGGGTAAGTTGTAAGATACGAAAAAATCACTTAAAAACATTTTTCACTAAGATTACACACAAATCACTATTAGGTAGGTACCTAGGTATAAAATTACTTTTCTTTTTTATTTTATTTGATTAGATTTATTAAGATTGGTTTTACCTACTAAAAGATTGTAGGTACCTATCTAGATGTATTGTCGATATTATTATTGTAGGTAAGTAATGTATATGAATGAGTATAAAAGAAACAAACAATTGTTGTTTCTGCTCATTGTGTGCAAGTCCTTAATGCAAGTTACGTCGTTGAGGCAGGGATTGCGCTGAGATTTTGTCTGCATTTGAAATAAATATTGAAGATTTGCAGTCTGAATACTGTGCGGAGACATCAAAGTTTCAACTGCGAATTATTTCTATACAAACAAAAGGAAGGCCCAGTTTGTACCTATAGGTATCAATATTTAAATTCAATTCATTCAGTCAAATGCTTTTAAATGTCTTAGAGTCAAACGCTCTCTTTTAAATACTAAGAAATATCTATTTATAAATTGCGATAATTATTTTTAAAGGTTTAAAATGAAATATCTCACCATACACACAGTAGTAGAGTTTGTAAACATATTATTTAAAGGAAAAAAACCGTTTCAAATAGTAAGATACAGGTCGTCAATTACAAATACAAAATATTCAAAATAACATAATCTAGTACCTACGCAACCAAGAGAGAAAACTGAAATAATTCGTATCATATCAAAACATAAATATGTATTTACAATCGTCCTGTCACGCTACAACATCCCATAAAGCGTTCCCTCCAAAAACCTGTGTCAATAAAGATAAAGGAAAACTAATATCAAAACAGAATAGGTACGTGATAAGAAAACATTTATTCCCTATGTTTAATGCATGATTTGTCATAATTTTCCATCCACCCCCGGCTGTCCGTTGTTTTGTAGCCGACGAGGAAATAGGCGTGTATGATATATTGTTTATCTTATTTATCTCGGACGAAAGAAAAATTGCGGAGGGAAACATTGGAAGTATTGCCAGGTTTATTAACAAATATGCTGCTGAGATTGCGGGAGAGTAATTGCGATTTATCTGCCTCTCCCTATCTCAAGTTAACTACCGAGAGTAAGTAAACGTAGGCAGACGTTATATTAGATCCAGAACACTGAAGCTACAAGACACGAATAAAATTGATATGCCTAAGAAGCTATTTATCTTTGCCAGAAAATATAAAAGTGATGTTAGTATTAAATTAACTTTACTCTCAGTTCTGTATATAAATACTTAGTTGCACTGCATATTTTGAATTTGTAACACCCCATTTTTTTATATCGAAGAAAAAGTCCCTACCTAAGATAATAATATGAGATATATCAATATGAAGAATATTTAATTTTACATTTATTCTTACGGAGTAGTGACGATCTACTAACGATGCTATAGGACGCCATGGGCGGCCCTCACCCGGAAACGACCTGAGGAAGGTCCAATCCAAAGCAGTCTTTCGATCGCTATCGTCTCCTGCTGAGCTTCCGCCATGTATACGGTGGTTCCACCTTATCAGGTGCCTATCGGTCCTGACGCTTGAATAGGCGTGAGTAATGCCTCCTATACAACCTCCACAACCTAGAAACAAGACTCTAATGAGCTTTCCCCAGGACCTTTTCATATTTACGGATTGTCATAGCTCTGCACAATATAGGCATAGGTACATCCCGACACTATTTATCCACGCTACAATTAAGATTGTGAGGACCTCTATCATGAGTCGATAAGCAAGGCGGACACCAGATGTGACGTCACGTGAGATTCCTCAATCTGAAGACAGCGATTGTTATCGCATTTACCAAATAATGCAAAGATCAACCACAGAAGGAAAGGTGAAAAAATAATTTATAAACTTTGCATTGCAACCCTACTGTAAGATATGAAAAGAAACCTGCAAAGCAACTTGAATTCACCCACTAAGGGCTTAGCACCTTATAAAGCAGCTCCTTGATTATTATCTTGAACGTGTATGAGCTACCGCGAAATAAAAAACTGTTCCGAGACGAACAAATACGAATGCGAGTTTTATTTTTTGCAGACAAGTGTGCAATTGTGTTAACTACGAAAAAATCTCAAAATATAATATCCAAAACTGAGTCTTGAAAAAAAGATAAGTCTGAAGTAGGTAGCTGCTTAATTTAAATAATGCCAGGACAGTTTTAGTTCCATGTTTTATTTTTACTCAGTTTTTAAATTTTTCTAAATTGCTTTATTTATTTTTCGTAGTTTCGACACCTAGAATTTGAATTGCAGTTGAATACCTAAATAAAATGCAATTCTTGTGCTTTTTAAAATGTTCTACGAGGCCAGGGTACTTGTGTTCATAGATAAACTTAAACTTATTTAGATAGGTACCTACCTACTTTCTACTGTTCAAAACTTATTACATCCGTAAAGTTGCTAAGAATTTTGTTAATTTCTTGTAACGGACGGATATTTTAATGCCGTTTGCGAAATCAAAACGTATTACTCCATTCATTTTTTAGATTAAACATTTTGAATTTAATCCACTTTCGAATTTCGAATCAAAAGTCTGTTATAAATCACAACATGGCGTCACTGCCCCGTGTTTGCGCTCGCCCACATAATCCGTTCATGCCGCGGTAAATCCATCGTTCTGTCGCTTGCACCACTAAATCATCATAAGAGAATCCCGTATGCAATATAAACTACGCGCACGTATGTGATTTTGTAAGTAATAAAGCCAAAAACGGTAGATGAAAGAGAAATTTTGTAGGTACCTAAATTTACAAAGAATGATGGAATGACGGCAATTTCTCAGCACTTCTAAGCATCGTTCCTTTAATATTTACTCTTAATGAGCTTCTTTAACTTTTTTTACTCATCAGACTTAACAATGTATCCATATTTTCTATATAGATAGCGTATACCTATTCATATAAACTGTAATTACAATAGAATGCCACAAAATACATAGTTTGAGAGTAAAACACTTTTAATTGGTAGGTATATGGCGCAATGCAGATTCCTAATTTAAGCTACAGCCCTATTCAAATAAATCCAATTGATTCATTAACCCAATCGCAATCGAAGCTAACAAACAAAACCAATAAATTTCGTTAGATAACCGGATCCTAAAAATCATTATCAGATGTTCGAAAATGGCGGTGCGCTGAAAAACTAGGCGATATTTTGCGCACTTTTTGTTTGCATTCGATTTCCACAACGGTACTGGAAAAGTTCACGTCGTAATGCAATCGCGCGGCATTAGTTTCGCAATTTATCAGCGTTTTCGCTGCAGCTTTGAGGGATTAATACGGAATACCGACCCTTGGGCGGCGCAAAATGGAACTCTATAGTACCTAAACAAAAGACTACTACTGTACACCATACAGTTAAGTATGTGCATTTATAGTATCAACGTACTTACCATTCTGTGGAAATATATATCTAGGTTTAAATAAATGGATTCGATAATGTAAAATTTGAGGTAGCTCTACCTTTAAATCTAATGTTTGAAAAACAAGTGCCTTACACTAATATTTGTTATTAAAAATTGACATAACCATGTAAGAGAAAATATTTAAAAAATTGACAATCTCAAATGTTAACGGATGATGCCATTACCACGAGATGCAGGTCTTGGACTACTATGTGCCCATACAAGCAAACTTAAAAATTATTCAGTGGTATAAAAAATTTAACCCTAGCATGTATTTCTCATAGGTATACATATACTACCTATACTAGGAAGTAAAGAGCTTCAGTACAATTGCTTATATGCAGCGAGCCGGACCGGCATTTGAATCGCTGAAATGAAGTTATAAAACAATAAAAACAAAACTAAA
>DWAV01000433.1:0-20094 GCA_018231305.1 Noctuana lactifera
GAAAAATAGATGTTGGCCGATTCTCAGACCTACCAAATATGCACACAAAATTTCATGAGAATCGGTCAAGCCGTTTCAGAGGAGTTCAATCAAGCACACCGTGACACGAGAATTTTATATATAAGATTGTTCCTTTCAGTTGTGTTTTTAACTGACTTCAAAAAAAAGAAGAGGTTCTCAATTCGGTTACTACATAACTTTCGGCAGGGTGAACTGATTTTTAAGGTTTTTTTTTGTGAAATCTGGTGCCCGCCGTGTGGTCCCATTTCAATTTGGTACTGTCCCCTCCCCCCTCAATCTTCCCAAGCTACGGCGAAATAACTATTATCTAATCTGTGACTAGAGTTTCACTGCTCTGACAAAAACGTATTGACTATGAAATATCAAATCGGTCCTCACATTTGCGCATACCTTTAGTTGTAACGCTTCTTGAGTTTTAAAGGGTAAATCGTTACATTATTTTTCATCGTTCTTGCAACTTTGTTAGGAAGAAAAAAGAAATTATGACATTGTTAATATTACTGTAATGTTTATAATAGCTAATGGAAGAGTAACCTCTATGTAAGAATCTATAATATAGTATTTTAAAGTTCTTTCCTGTATGGAATAATATGATGATCATAATAAGAACTTTGAATAAATAAATCTTACCTGTAATATTCATAATTGTTATTTTAAAACTCGACGGCAGCTTGCAATATTTATATTTCTAAAAGCTTGTAGGGCCTACCTTACACGCCAGTGATCGGACTGTCAACTGATTTTGAAACTTCTGAAGTGGTCATAAGGCTCACATTCGAGGGTGGTATGGAATAATTTTTAATATTCATACGCCAAAACACATCTTGCAAGGTACGCAGCTCTAAGTAATTTAAGGTCTATTGTTATTTAATTGTATTACGTGCCTCGAATGTTCAAGTCCTGTTAGAAATTATATTTTCTAATAAACATGGTCGTTAAGTGAGGGAGTCTTGTCAGTTTTAAAAAGGCATGGCTACCGTAGATGTAAAAGCGAATATTTTACATTTAAGCCTGAAAAATTTGTACATTGTTTATTGCACTGCCCTCTATAATACTCTATTGTTACATGTTAGCAGTTGCCTTCCTCTAAATATTTCATTACGGTAAACTGCTTATAGTTACAAAATGATTGTAGCTTGCTTAACCTTTATCTAGACGTTAGTATTGAACCGTAGAGCAAAGACCTCTGGCCGTTTAATTACTTAAAATAATAATATTAATTATTAATGTAATTAAAGTGTGTGTGACGTATGTACTAACGCTAACGACATTGAAAAAAACCTTTTAATTTATTTGAGATAAATTTAAAAGTTTTTTGTTGTTTTCATTAAATAGCATGCACTATTTTCCTATTAGACGCTTAACATCCATAAAAAGTTTTATTACTAATCTATTAATCTAATCTACTCAAATCTAATCTAATCTACTAATTTTAGGTATTATCCATAAAAAGTGTTATTTACTTTACTTTAAAAATAATGTAATTTTGTTAGTATTTAAGTCTCGTACGCTATCGGTGTCGAAAGTTCTATTTCGTTAAAATTTAATAAAAATCTGTCTGCCAATGCTTATCGAAATTCTTGTATTGTCACCAAGCTCGATAAGCCTGTATCTTCATTTACATTGAGATATTTTTTTAAATATAGTCTTTGCTGTGCTGATTTAGAGTTTCTTTTAGCATGGCCGTTTTACACGGCCCGGTCCGGTATGACAGTACCAAGGGTTGTGCTGACATTTCTATGTACGTTATTAGAGTCATGTCAGTATTGAATGTTATCAACAATTTTAGGTCCACGACTCAGCTTATGGGCGTCGCTCCGGATGTTTTTATGGTCCAAGTTTCTTGTCCTTTATTGAAAGTTTTTTCGTTGTTTGTTATTGTAGCATTCGCCGGATTGGTATTGGTGCTCGCGTGTTAATACAATTTGTGACATCGTAAGGATTTCCTTTAGTAAACATTCACACGTTTTTACTGGAAATGTAGATATAAAAACGGATGAAGAACGATTTGTTTGTTGGAGACTATATTGTTTAATGCAGTGACTTCGACTTTGTTTCACAGGATAAAAGCTATCTAGCAAAAACACGAGTAAATAGGTTCTTGATTTCTCACTTATCGAATAGGCAAGTGTTGGTGTTAATGATTTTGGTTTCTTTCTCCCTTTCTCTCCTCTCCCAACACTACCTATGACATGACATTCGACTATCCTTAATGCTCACGTTAACTGTTTGAAAACAAATTGCATTGGCATTATCAACGTCAGTAAAGAAGATTCACTAATAGCAATAAAAATTCTAATAGCACCATCGAAACTTGAAATAAGGCGACTACTGTAAAACATCTGAGTAATTACGTGAATGGCAAATTAATTGACCCAGACTCCGTCTTACCATAAATCTTTCCCGAAATAATGGGAACATCAATTTCATTGCTCCGTTTTAATAAAAGCCGTCGGCTTGCAATTTATCATGGTGAGGCAACAATAAAGATTTTCCTTATTACTTACTTGTTTTGGGTTGCACACTTCGAACCGGTTCAGACCTTCGAGCTATGATCACGTATTATGTGTAACCGTGACATTGGAATACTTTTATATTTGAACAAGAACGTACGAGCTGGAAGTGACTTTCCCCTCGTAACTTTGGACGTGATATCGTATTAGATTCAGCTAGAAGTTTTTTTCTTTTTTTACGATATGAAGTAGCAGACGAGCATGCAGGCCACCTGGTGTTAAGTGGTCGCTGCCGCCCATGGACATCTACATCTAACCTCAAGCAGGCTCGTGTCCTGCCTGACGTCGCATGTAGTTGCGCTGCTACCCCGGAGGCTGATGGTCGCCTCATGTAACTTAGTAGAATTCCGTCTTCTCAATGGAGAATTTTATTATGATCACTTAATGGGACGCCGTATCATAATCATAATTATTGAAGTTGATTAAATTTAGAAATTGAAAGTGATTGATATAACTTCGTTGGTGCAATTTCTTATCTAAATTTATATTTTAGTTAATATTGTCGTTGGTGCCACATCATACATAACAGGTCTCCTTAGCCGATACTCTGACTCTGTTCTAAGTTTATACTTTATGAGTACCTATATTGTGTACACACCTAATGTATTCGAGAAGCTCAACATGGCAGCTACAATTACCCCTAATATTGCTAATATCCTCGAAGGTAAGCCTCTTATTGGTCCCGACCATTGATTTGTGATTGTAACAGGTGTGCTGGTTCAGGGCAGTGATTCTATTAACAATGTTATGGTAAACATCAATTGAGTTAATTGTTAATAATGTCCTGCTTTTATACTTAATCATGTTCTAGTTGGAGAAGTTCAGCATTCTGTTTTGGAGAAACTCACTGGTTTATTGTACGTATATTCCTAATATCTGATAATTTAGATAAATGTAGGTACGCTCTCTAATGTACACGAATAAAAAAATATATTATTGTGTATTTAGGTATATTGGAAAGAAATAGTAAACGGGCAAGCAGGATTGTTGGTGTTATGTGTTTTAGTAAATTATAAACAATCCATATTCAAGCTTTGATGGCAGGCCTTGCTGAAATAAGGTGTAAATGAACAAATAAATAATATAATGTTTTATTGCCACACAAGTAACACATTCACAAAAATAAATAAATAGAAGAACAGTAAATGAGACCTAAAGTGGGCAAAAGGAGTGACTCAGCCAATGCTGCCCCGGAGCCGCTGTTTTTCAGGCACTCCCTCTCCCTAAAGTGTAGAGCGGGAGTGGAAGTATGTCCCCGAGTGCCGCTATTAAACATTGATAAAAAATAAAAGCAACGACTAGAGTAAGTTTGAACAACAATGAATAACAATACATAACTTATATTATTTTTACGGAACAGCTGCTTAAATCGAAATTGAGTACATAAATTGTTGCGACATAAATATGAAACGATACACGCTTGCCTGGGCCGGTACTGTAAATTAGGTTATATTTTATTACTACCTTATTGCGACCATATATTATAGGTCGATGAGGTGCTTTTTCATCCCAATACCTTAATCTACATTCTCTGTAGTAGTACCATACAGTGTAGTAGTACCAGTAGTACCAAAGTTTCCATGTCTATAATCTGCCCACTGGAGCAAGAAGTACCTATCCTCGGAGCTTTAAACCAGAAAATTATCAATAATTGTTGTAACTTTAAAAGTTAGCCATATTTTCACTCTTTATTCACCCATTTCCTTAGCTGTAAATAGAATCTAAATCTAAATCTGTAGATGCTAAATCAGTCTTTGGAGGTCTACTGCTGGACATAGGCCTCCCCTAAGTGGCGCCTCTCCGGCGGTCCTGTGCCCTGTGAATCCAGGGGTTTCCCTCTCTTCCTCAGGTCATCAGACCATCGGGCCGGATGGCGACCAGTGCTGTTTCTGCCGAGACGCGATCTCCATTCGAAGACTTTTCTTCCCTATCGGTTGTCAGTATTTCAAACAATGTGGCTTGCCCACTGCCATGCTATTGAGAGTATCATTGTTATGAAGAAAATACAAAAACATATGACACAAATATTAAACAAGGTATGTAAGTAACATCGAAACAAGCGTACCTATAATTCGATTGCTAAGCGATAATAGGTTACTAATGGCATACGCTGCATGCTCCATAAACTTTGATTACAAACTGGCCCGGAATAGTTATGAATTTATGAGCACCCTATCTAACTTATCTATTGGACGCTAGTCCTAGGGTTGTGTTGTGACGTCATAGAAACTCTTCCGTATTTGAAAAGAAAAGTGAAAAGTTTAATAGGTGGTTAAACTTTACAATTTGCCCGGAAGAGATAACAACAAGATTTTCATCACCTTTAAGGCTTTTTCTCACGAGACACTGCACCACATGATTTATGAAACATTTTTATGGTTTTGTGTATAGCGCTTAATATTCGTTAATAGCGTGTACTGCAGTGGAAATGTAAACCCACGCTATCAAAAAATACAGTCGAATTAAGAAACCCTTCCTTTCTTTAAAGTCGGTTGATAATGAGGCCCGTGCCCCTGAACAGCGTGACCTCAGTGGCCCAGCGGCTTCAAATACAAACCAGCCCTGTGCCGGAGATAGCATGTTATTTATTAGCTGGCTTTTTACCGCCCACCTAATGTACGCCGTTTGCCCGCATAACCTTATGAGTTATAGCTGACCTGCAAATAAGTCTCTAAGGGAGTATCATATTTTGTCTTAGCACCGAGATAACTTTCCTATTAAAGAGGTTTATTTCAAGACTATTGGATGTCCGGGATTTCAAATGCGTGGAAAGTGACTTTATTAAATTAAGCAAGGCAAGGCAGTGAACAATGACTTTTCGAATAAATGTTCGACGCGTTTTGTATTTATTTGTCCTGTTCAAAGTCACTTAAATTCACTTAAAGTCACTTCAGTATGAAACTTGCAATATATTACAAAGAAAGTTTTTGAAAATTCTCCTCCTAAATAGGTTAATCGGGGAAGGGGGAGGGGGGAGGACAGTAAAAAAAATTTTTGTACTTTAAACTGTCCTTTCTGGACATGAGGTCACGGAACTTTCATCGTAATTATGTTATCAATTAATTAGATAATTAAATTCATTAAGAAATGAAAGAATAAATTAAATAGTTCAAATGAATTAGTTAATTAATAATAAATGAAACGCATTTAAAAATAGCCTACCTATTTAATTTTATTTTACCTCTCCCTCTTGCATATTTATTAGGTCACAATCATGTTAGATTCCGGTACAGCCTTCGAAAATATTATGATCATTATTTGCGTTCATTGTCATGACTGTGATATGTGAAGACAGTTATGTGATTTCAATGATATGATTGCAGTCATTTGTATGCGCGAAATTGGTGATTTTATTTGTTTACCTTCGTTGCTAAGATTGTTGTTTGTCGGAGTGGGAAATGGATTTTTTGCTTAAAATGTTTAATCGAATATTTTAAAAAAATATCAAAACATACTTTTTAAGTTCTTTACTTATTAAGTTCATTTTTCATTTTCATTTTTCAAGTATTTCTTTATTGTTATCTGTAACGCGGAAGCATTTTCCCTTCAAAACTAGAACCGTAATACATATTTAATGCATGAACATCGTTATTATAACAAGCACCTCCAAAATCTGGAATAGACCCACATAATTTTCTATAACGCCAACCTAAATATCTAATAGCACACAAACGATAGAAAATCTATGAATAACAATGTGAAAGCATTTTCATGCCTCAAGAACCTTTTTAAGCGTAAGTAGGTATTCTTATGATAGGTATATAGCTTTATTTTTATCTACGTCAAAAATTTAAGGTCATCGCACTCCTATAAAGGATCTAAGAATAATTATATCAGGACATAGACAGTAGTGTTTTCTTTTTAGCCCATAATGTGTTATTTACTAGAATATAAATTAAAATATCCTTATTACCTAAATGTTTGTAGTTTAAGTGCTTATTATAAATTAATAACATTACTACTACATTATATTACCTAATTACTTATTATAATTAACTCTTCATTCATCGGTGAAAATAGCCAAGTACCGATAGTGTTCTATCATGTCAAAACTGTTAGAATAATTTGAAAAAATTTTTACATTTCTGAATATGATTAGATTACCACCTTCTCGAGCTACAATTCTTCTTATTCTTCTCCGTCGTATCCTCATGTCTGAGGGTTACCACCTAGAGATTAGAGATAAATTTCCACATACCTCCTTCAACTTGATAATTACTTCTTATAATTCTCAATTATCTTTAAATATTGATATTTGCAAAGTAAATTAGAAGAATAAGCGCCAAGGAACTGTATTAACCGCGTGCGTTGATGTACTCGTAATAACGTACCATGTACCTACTACAGATATTGTTTTTAGTCGATCCTAATGGTTTATTAAACGAGTCGGCTAGAAGCTTATTGCGTAATAAGCGACCACTAATATCCATTCTGACTTGTAAAAAAAGCGCAAAGTCCCGTGACACTCCGGCCTTGTTTTAGTTGTTCATCAATCATACACATAGGATATCAATCATGCCATTATACGACCCAATTTATGATTGATTTTGTCGTATTTTTATGGACCTCTAAGAATTACTTATGATGGATGTTTAATCTGAGATAAAGAAGATAACGCTGGTTAGAAAAGACTGTTCAGAGAAAAAAATTTATAGTGTTGTATATAGTACCTACGCTAAATATTTTAGACCTGTTGTCTAATAAAATGAAATTGCACTTAAAATTGCACTTAAAGTCATAAAATTTCATGACTATGCTGGAGGAAGCACTAGTTCTATTGGAGAAAGATAATTATAATATATCTATTGTATAATACATTATATTTTAGGGAAATAGAAGGGTTTTCATAAACTCTGATGCAATTCCCTTAGATCCAAAATATGCAAACTCACTTGAGATGCTTGAAAAACATGTTAATTCAGCTTAAAATAATGCGGTTTTAATGGTAAATAGAGGGGAAAAATAAAAAATTTAATATTAAAATAATTACATACTATTAAAAATATTCTGAAACAGCAAGAGAATTTAGACCTCTTTAGAAAGTAAATGCGTTATGGCAAAATTTCCCTCCTTTGAACACATGCAAAAAATATTTAATGGCCACATCATTATGTTGCACAAAAATAACATAATAATATGAGCGTTTATTTGTCGATAAATTTAATCGTATGTTAAACCATCGAAAGCTCCGACACCTAACGGTAACCGGACACATTGTTTATTTCCGAACATTTTAAAGCAGTTTTCTATTCGTCTTGTCTATTCTCTGAAGGTAAGGCATTCGTCACTTAGTCACACGATTGGCATAAAATCAGTACCACGTACAATTTTTACGACAGCTAAAATGTGTGGTTTATGAAAAATTTATCCCGTTATACTGAGTTTTACTGCTTTCATGACCGTCTTAAGCCCGTAAACTGTTGTTTGGGGAATAAAAACCTGTTTTTGTATGAGAATAGCTCAATTTATATGAAAACTTGGAGTTTAAGTAGGGTCTTTACTGTTTATTGATTCGTGATAGTCCATTCGAATGTTGTGTGTTTTGCTTTATGTACGGGAATGGTATCGGATATGAGGAGAGAGAGAGAGAAAAAAACAGACTGTGCTGCAGTTTGATTATTGGCCTATTGCTTCTGTATCTATATTGAATCTCAGAAAAGAGAAGGGATCTATGATGCCAGAATTAAAGTCAAAGGAATTAAGAGGAATGTATCTAGAGGAATCTGCAAGTTTGTTAAAAATATTGAAAAATATTGGAGTTCAATTCGCAAGCAATTCGTAATCAAGGAATAAACCATTCATTAAGTAGATATCCGTTATTAATAATTTTGCAAATCAATTATTTGTGTCAACGTATGAATCGTCGTGATTCATCATCGTAAGAAAAATACTGTTAAGATTACGAATATATTTGTCCGGCGCGAAATCCATTGACTGAATTCAAAGGACCCGGAAGAGCCATCCATCATGCGGCACTGCGTGACCCTCGCTCGCTTCCTGACGCGGGAATTCTCAACACAAAAACTCCTGACGGATGAGTAGCTTTCAGATATCCTTTGAAAAGTTGATGTTTTCTTTGAATGTTTTTTTTTGTAATCGTATTCCCTTGAAACTACTCTGTCCCGAAGACTGTTGAAATATGAACTGAGTTATAGAAATAAAAATCTGAATAACAAATTAGTGCTAGCAAAATATAATTGTGAAGAAACTAGGCTTATGTGGCCTACCAAGAAAAATGTGTTATAACTATGTATTTCATAAATACTACTCATAGAATCGCTTTTAACCGATATAGACCGCCATTTCTATTGAGTGTAGGTATTTTGGTGTAGGTACTTAGGTACTAAGTATAAAGAGCATTCTTTGAATGAATTTATTATATAAGTTTTTTTAAATTTTGATATAATTACATATAATATTATGTATTTTTATTAGTGTTTGCTAATTTTCCACGCCGAAGAGCGTGTTACATACGCATTATATAAGATGCTACAGAAAT
This sequence comes from Noctuana lactifera, assembly GCA_018231305.1. Classification (NCBI taxonomy): domain Eukaryota; kingdom Metazoa; phylum Arthropoda; class Insecta; order Lepidoptera; family Hesperiidae; genus Noctuana; species Noctuana lactifera. The sequence goes on from DWAV01000433.1 coordinate 9,034, forward strand.
ATTTTTCTCTCTGAACAAAAGAAAGAAAATATTTAATAACCAAATTTTCGTTATCCTAATCCTTTGCAATTGGAAAGTAACTTTTTATGCGACATCATTCAACATTCACAAATATTTTCCTCAAAGGAGTCGAGGAAATGCTTACTCAAGAATGAGTAATTTCGTGACAAATGGTTCACTTTTATGACATTTTGATTCAATTTTCCCTAAAATATTTAAGTGCAAACACTTTGTAGGAGAACGGTAAGAGTCATACGAAAATGTTAAATAGACATTAGAAATTTTGCTTATGTTTGATTCGTTTTGGTGACATCAGATTAAACCACAAATAAGCTTGGGTCGGCAATATTGTAAAATTAAAAAAAAATTCAATTGGAATGTAATGTATTGAATAAAAAAAGAAAGCGTGTAACAATAGGTATTTTTCTTCATTTTCACCTAAATCATAAAATTAAACTAAACTTGCCGCTTTATGAAAAACTATTTGCTTTAGCCAGTTTGTACTTTTACCAAGCCTAGCTTTGGTTTAAACAGATCTTTAATCAGGTCGTCAGTTTCGAAGTTAAACTCTCAACGCAACAAACTTCAGATGCATTTAACGAGATAACTTCGTGGACCGCAGAAAATGGAAGTAAAAATAGGATACTCAGTTTCCTTGTTAATGATGGAACTAAATGAGTGTATTCCGGAAGAAATTTATGTCTTCTTCTCTGTTCAAACAGTAGTTTTGGACCCCTGCCCAGCTGCAATTACGAATTCATCATTGTACTAGCCAATCTTAAGAGTATTTTTAATATTATAAACGTGAAAGTTTGTCAGTATGGATGGATGGATGGATGGATGTTACTCTTCCACCTAAAAACTGAATGGATTTTAATGAAACTTTACAATAATATAGCTTATAGATCAGTATAACACATAGGATACAATTTATAAAGATATTGTGTGAATTACTCGAAATACTAATCCTGCGCAAACGAAGTCGCGGGCGCCATCTAGTACCTACGATATATTTTTCAGAATTTTTTATTCAACTATGTTTGAAATATATTTCTTTCCTCGTGATCGTTGAGTTTATTTTTCTATCTCTAAAGTGAAACAAGAAAGTACACTTATATTTATATGACTTACCTCTTGACCAAGAGACTGCTTTCATCTCAGATTAAAATGAAAGTTTGAGTATGATAAAACTAAAATGTTTTCTTGAAACACCTCTTATTTTTACAAGATTACTTTATAAATTCTAACTTAAAAGCAATACAATATCTAGACCATCATGTGTAGCGTTATCAAGTTAAGTTAATTCGCGTTATGAAATATTTATGATATTAAGGATAAACAAACAAATAACAATAGAATTGATCAATAGTCAATGATTGCTAAATACAATAATAATTAATACATTAAATCGACTTCAAAAAGGTATAAAATAAAATTGAATCAAAAAATTAAATAATTAACACGACTAAATAAATATAGCTGACATTTCTTATAAGGCGTGTGCCAGCACTTTTTTAAAAGGTATTTATTTTTAAATAAATTTCTTTAGGTACAGTTTTGGTAGGAACAGCTTTGTAAGTGCCAGACCGACTTCAAAACTACAATATGTGTTTTTAAAATTGGCACCATTCTAATAAAATAAAACCACAATAAAACAAAAATGCTACTACATCGATGAGTGTAAACGAAATTTATTTACAGGCTATTAAACTGAGTAATGAATGTACACCGAAAACGTAGATAAGGATTGATAAATTACACAAAAATGTTTTTGGAAGTGTTCTCCTACGGAAACTGGAGGAACGTACCATCGTTAAACAGGCGACCATCAGATAATAAGTAGGTTTCATGAAAAAGCAATAATCGATGCATGAGTTCAAGGTTTATGTTTTTTGTCGTAAAAAATTATGAAAGGAAAGGAAATGTTAAGGCGTAAGTATCTAAGCTTTGCCGACTGCGGAACTCCCACCACCTTGGAAGTATTATTCTTGGCGCCTTTGCGAAAAATTATGCGAATATTTACGATGCGCGTACTTCGTACCTCTAAAATTGACACCACAAAGCTAGCAAATAAGACCTACCAAGAAACTAAAAGTAAGTGAAGCTATCTACAACATAATTATTTTAAGTGTCTACAAGTTTTTCTTTTACTTTGAAGCAATTTGTTGCGTTATGAAAGTTACTCGTAGTTGTAGTTGCCGAGGAAGAACATAAGGGACTTACACCTCAGGAGTGCTGACATGCATCGTGTCGATCAATAATATCAGAGCTTATAGAAATCCACATTTTTTGTTCAATTCGTTTTTCTTGTTATATTTATTAGTAAGCAACGCGTCAAATTACATGACTCTGCCAAAATTCCGATATACCTAAGAAAAAATGGGTTAAAAATTAATAACTTCAAAATGGTAACTTCTGGTTACTCTTTTAAGTTTTACAAATATCTTTTTGCATTTCCTAAATGAGATTTCTTTTCTTTCTTTATTCCTTCTCTTCAAAGTTTTGTAATTGCACATTTACATCAGTAGCTAAGTATACCTAACGCACCGATATAACATGAGCAAAGATTACTCCACCGATTTATGTGCCAGAATTAGCATAAAGAACTAATAAAATGTATGAATGCTCGCAAAATCAAAGGAACGTACCATTTCAATATAAAACACTATTTGTCTTCCTCAGAAACATTCAACCCTTTTCAAGCTAAGATTGCTTTCGCGTTCGATATACGTTTTACTTATTTCTTCTTTCTGTTTCCACGCGTCATTTTATCTACACCATATTTCATTTTGGTTTTACTTGCAATACTTACACAATATGTTTACCAAAAATATCTGGCTGGTTTCATTTTTCTTCTTCCATCACCAAGTGCTTTGTGGTAAACCCCTGTATAACTTTAGTAATCTTTTGACTTTTATCTATTTTCAAAGTTGTTATGCTCTGAAATCGGACTGAATGGCAGTGAGAGAGTGAGAGAGAGAGAGAGAGAGAGCTAAAATGTGACTTTTTACTCGTACATATTATTGTCTATGAGTATAAATATTAGAGGTGGTATTTATTGTACATTTCATCAAGGGAGGCTCCACCGCTGACCTCATAATCCGTCGTGAAGCAAGTCTTGTGTTTCGGTTGGGAAGTGCAGATGCCGGACATTCTTTGTTTAAAATACCATCTCAATCTCTATGAGTAGCAACGCATCCACGTATGACCTCAGATAGGACTTCTCTCCTATTTCAGATCGGATATTGGTGTAAGTTGCAGTGACAACATAACATCAGGTTGCTTTTGGTTTAACATTAAGTAAGAAATTGACATAAACAGGTGATTTTGCTGGGGATTCCATCGTAATTTAAGAAATCGTGAATTAACTTAAGGTAACAGAAGAGTAATCAACCAAGGTTATTAAAGAAAAGTAGCTAAAGCTTAAGATAATATTTTTTATTAAACTCATATTTTTACAAAGATTCTATTCACATGAAAATGTTTACAGCTATGTTTTTGATATTAACAGTTACAATTAGATTGAGATAAAAGATGTTAAACACCATTTACTGATCCTATGATATTTATCAATAATTACAAGAATGTACAATTTACATAATATTATTATATGGTAATCTTAAAGTAGGTTGGAAAAGTAAATTCGACAGATTGTTTTGATATTGTGTACAGGTGTAAAGAATAAATAACTCATGGTTAAAGAGTCACAGCCTGTAAAACAATTTTAAAAATTCATATAAATTGTAGATACAGTATTTACAGCTTGTGGTTGTCCCATACATTGGACTGATAAAAATAAATATGATTATTATGAATACAAACGAAAGCCTTAAGTTCAATCTGACCCTAAATAATTTACTTCTGATTTCCCAAAATTTCTTTGGTAACCTAAATATAAATTAAACATACCTATACGACTTAAAATGTCAACTATTTACAAAGTGTATTATTCTAATACAATTACGTATTAACATGTTCCAACATTTCGGGAAGAGCGTTGTATGCCACCATGTTCCCGAAACCTGTCTTTGGTTCCTTTTTAGTAACAATTGTCACGATTTCTTCTTCAGGAGGAGGCGGAAGGAACTCAGCTTGAACCTCTAACCCTATTGACATATCATCTACGCTAAGAACTACTTCCCTATTATCAATTTCAATTCTGTTACGATCTACGGAGCTATCCTCCATGATACTGTACAAATTTTCAGCCTTACCCTTATTAAACATTTGTCAGGAGCTCATGTAAAATGGATCGCTCATGTTTACCTCATCATTGACAGTATTGCTTTTCTGCGACCATTCTTTTTGCTGATGTTTTATCCTATAGATTATTTCATCGTGAATAACACCGAAACACATGGCTGTCAGCGCCAAACCAGTCAAGGTATAAGCTGAACAAAACCACAAAATGGTAGAATTGATCGTATAGTATCTCACACCATGAATAGTTGTGTAACTCATTCCAGGAATTATGTTACCAAACCCAATAGTGCTCAAAGCCATGAAGCAGAAATAAAATCCATCTATTATACCCATGTTATCCAAATTGAAAAGAATTACGGCTCCTAAAGTTATGTAAATGAAAATCGCAACCAGACAAAGTAAAACTGGAGCTAGTATGCTAAGACCGTGCATAGAAAGTTTTGAATCTGTGTCAGGCCAACTTATGATGTCATCTTTGGCAGTACTCGTCGTTGGTCTTTCTGATATGGACGAGTCTTTTTGGCTGTCCGTTTTCAAAACATAACATTCTTCCGTGGGTGTCTTACTCGTGTTTTGACTGTTCAATATTTCTTCTTGCTGCCTTTTCAGCTTCATTCTTCTTTCCTTCTCAGCCATTCGCCTTTCATCGTAGCAGCAATAACCGCAGTTGGAGCATAAACAGCAGCACAACGCCTTACTGAAGACACTTCTTGCCATTTTGGAGAGCAGCGAACCGACACTCGAGAGATACACAAGTGTCAGTGGTATTCCAAATAGAGCGTAGAGGATGGTGACGCCTTTTCCAAGAATCGTTCGAGGTGCAATATTTCCATAACCTGTAAACAAAGAGTTATATCTAATAAATATATGGCCGTTATACAGTAACAGTAATATTACTCAAGAATTTAAAACTTTCCTTTTACAATTATGATATTGGCAAATTCACATGAGTGTATTGAACCTACTAGTAAAAATAATATTCAATTACTCGTTTTTACAATAAAGTCCTATTAACTTCTAGGATAACATCAAAAGTTTGATAGGTTTAGTAGTAAGGAAATTGTAGGAAGAATTCCTACGGGCTCCCGCGGACCAATTTAAGATAAGATTTCTCTGTTTTTGAAACGTCATGAAAGAGTGTATTGTTATGTGTATTGTTTGAAGCCTTGCTTAACTTACATACGAGTATGTTTAACCTACTACTAGTCTGACCATGAACTTCAATTTGGCCGAGTTGCATTAGCATTGTACATTTTAGCAATTGGTTATAAGTTACATAATTTCTTACCTATAGTTGTTAAAACGGTAAGTGAGTAGAAAAACGCCAATGCTAGATTCCATTCATGTTCCTCGTAATGATTACTCATGTCAGATCCACCGAATTCTCCAAGAGCCATTTCTCTATAACTGACTCCATATTGCGACGCCATTTCTGTTGTAACTCTTTGCATCAACTCGTTTTGGAATTTTAAAATCTCCTGTGCAGCTAGCCGAGTCCAGTTTTCTCGATAAAGAATATTAAGTGACACTGTAATTTCCCAAATATTTTCAACCGCTCTACTTCTGGCATCCCAAAAATAGTTTGCTGAAAGGGTTAAATTTCCATAATCTATTTCTTCATCAGCTTCCTTCTTATAAGTATTATTCTGATCTTTGTGGGTAATTTTCTGCCTATCTGGCAGTAGTCTTGGTCGAACCGGCATTTCGGCGCCGCCCTCAATTGCAAGAAATATAAATGAACCCAGAAAAGTATAGGCCAATAAAATCGAAAATATCACGACGTTTGTCAGGGAACCGATAATGAATTGTTTTCTTCGGTACTTTGTTGTTTTAAAACAAAAGCAGCAAACTACTTTCTGTCGCGAAGTTTGTGCTTTCTTTCTGCTATTAGATGCCATCGAGTCGGCATCTTGGCATTTGTCCAAAGGGATACCCCCGTTCAAACTGGGCTTTGCCAACGTATACTGTTCGAAACGGTTGATCGCTTCCTTGTCCAGTACTACATGGTTTATATCCATTTTTGGGTCGCAGATGCTATCTCCCACCTTTGTTTAGTGACATCATTATTTTTCCTCCATTATCTGAAACAAAAAAAAGTATATTGTTAAAATAACACTGGCAATTTTTCTTTCATGATCCTAAGTGGATCGTCATTTTTCAAAGTCCTAGCCAGCGGAAAGTAAGTGACAAATGAAGAAATATTATGTACGCGTATGATTAATGTTGGCCTAAATTTTATCTTATTGTTAATAATTTTCAATTTAAGGGGTAGTGATGATACAAAATTTTATCATTGATCTTAACATCGTATGTACATCGTACCTATAGTTTTTTATTTTACGTTATTTATTTCATTCATCATCTCTCTGTATTGATAACTTTTATATTTATAAGAAAACACTAAAAGAAGATAAAGTTGCCCAGCGTATGTATTTATATAATTTTATCATTAAATTATTCGTGAGTGAGTATCTAATATACATTTTTATGATTAGGTACAGATGACTGAGGATTATGAGGAAGGACCTCGTTAAGTTTTGAAACTAGTCGGGCATTTCGGGAAAATACATGTAAGTTAAGCCAATTGTAGGAAAATCCTTAAAAAATAGATTTAAATAATACTTTTCAAACTTTCCTTTTTATAGATCAAATAATAATATTGCCAGCTCTTATTCTTTTTTTTTTACGGTAAATTAAACAAATTACAATAATTTAATATTTTCTAAAGATAGCTAGCCGATATAAATATCTTCGATAATTTTCAATAATTTAATTAGCTTGGTTAGCTAACTTTCCTTTATTATTCTCAAAACACCGGCTCCGCTTATTGAAAATGAGAACAAAACATTAAACTTTCAACGGATCTGGTATTGATGGATTGCGTTAAAGATGATCTGGATTATAATATCAAGCGTTTCAAGAGATGTTTAAGTGCGCTTACTGGAAGTTCTAGTTTGGACATTGGAAGTTAGTATTACCTACTGTATAAAATACGTCTACTATCTGAAAAATCCACGATTTATTTCTAATTGATACACAAATTATAGCTTTACAGAGTCAACATTAGAATACACACGATATAAGAAACCCGTAATTTCAACAAAAAAAAAATTTACCACCTTTTTGTAATCCGAGAAATCCAATAAAACGCAAGGGACTTCCAATTTGAACTTATTTGAAACAATAAATGTGAAACTTATAAAAATGTACCGAGTCACGGGAATGAATAATTCATCGGAAGCTTTCGCTCGGTCGATAAACTCAGGGTGTATATAGAAATTCATTATATAAGAAGCGAAGGTGCGAACTGGGTTTTATGGGACGGAAACAGGTGAATTCACTAACAAGAAGCAATTGAATTTTTTGAGGGAAATCGAGTGACAAGTAATAGTACTTGTATTCACGTTGCTTAAATCAAATCCATTTCAATGGACCCATGTCAGAAATGTTTGAGCCCTGAAACAAATAATCTTAGTAGGAACCATTGATTTAATGGTCTACATTATTAATTAATACTGTAGAATAGCTTGTCTCATCGTAACATAACCGATTATTGTTCCAGGGAATCTTAATGAAATAGGTAATGATCGTATTTTATCAAACTCTTGGTTTGAAAATAATATCTTCATTTATCTAAATAATACTATAGTATAGGAAATTCAAGAAAAACATTAATTTGACTACAATTGATCCGCTCAATATTTAACCCTTCAATGATGGACCGAAAAGCTGATCGTTACTGGAATTTTCAGTTCACGAAGGCTTAATTCATAAGTTATAAGTTATATCACATAAGTTATAAGTTAAGACTAAACATCGTTTTCTTGACTTTAGCATTCCAGAGAATACTAATATTAGCTTCCTATAATCAATTTAAAAAACTTCATATGCTTTTTTGGTTTCCGAACACGTACTGACGGTTCGATTCCCGCGAACACGGCGAGTGTTGGCAACACGTCATGAATAAAAAAAAAAAATAAGGTTTTTTAGGGTTCCATCGGATTTTAATATTGTATCATAATATTTTGTTGAATATTTAAGTATCCTGTTTAAGCATAAGTCCAGAACTATTTTTAGATCATGGAACATAATGATGAAATAACAATTCGCTTGTTATTTCATCATTAGTTTCAGCTACTTAATCCAAATGCATTTTGTATTTTAGAGTTACTTACTTCATTTTCAAACGTATAAAAAATTTTTGTGCTATAAGTAGATAAGTTTCAAGCAAAATCCAAAGAAATAATTAAACATATCCATAACTAGAAATATTTCAAAGAAGATCAATAATATTCTTTCAACACTAATTGGTATTTAAGCATCAAATAAAAAAGAATATGCCTCCAATTATTTTTATTACAATCATAAAAGAAATTATAATAGGTAGTTGAAGGTAAATCTACACGAAAATCTAATATTTCTATATTTCTCTTATAACTTACGGAACTCTCTCTAGGCGTGAGACTTATCTTAACAGAAGTTTTACAAGCCACCTCATTTCCACACCTTATAAACGGGGGCTGGAAAATTGATACTTTGATGGATTGATTTATTTATATTCTTTCAAAAAGGTTCCTTTTCCCTTTACCTTTATAGATCACGAAGTTTAACAAATTTCGTGAAGGAAGGTATGGTAATTTTCAGTAGGTTAATATACACTGTGCCTAATTTAAGAATGCAAGATTTATACCTTAGTTTAGTTTAGTCTGCAATTTTACAAAAAAGTACACGAATCTAACAAAAATACAAGGACACAAAAGGACTTCCCCTGTGAAGCCTGAGTTGACACGATTGTGAAAAAAAAAATTACATTATAGAAATCGGAAATAAAAGGCTTGTAACATTGCGCAAGCAAAGCAATAGATTAGCTTAGATCGGATGTCAGTTACTCTAAAATATTGGGTGTTGATATTTCATCTCAGATTAGGGGTCCGTCGTCCCTGTCGATATTTTGAGAAGGGTCCGCCTTATTAGGTGCCTTATTTACTAGACACCGGACAGGTAAACAGTAGGATGACCATATATTATGATTATATCACTAGTTTGCTATAACTTGTTCCATTACATGATAAAAATTGGTAAAAATGTTACATCCTAGTTTTATTTGTCTGCAGAAAGGAATTTTCAAATTTTTTTTTTAACTGTGGCAGTTGCTTGCCTTCAACTCTTTTTATTTCCCACTGCTGGGCACGGGTCTCTCCCCACAACCGGGGAAAGGCCTCGAGCATACTCCACCACGCAGCTCCAATGCGGATTGGTAGTTGCTTAAATATTGAACATATAATTATTTCTTGAAATACAGGTGGTATTGTTGTCTATGTTCAGAAAGACTATTCTTCGTGTTTCTCTACATCTTAATTTAATTCGAGGCAAGACAGATTTCTAAAGCCAGATAAACTTCATAGTCGTAGATACACGAAATAGCTTTGCTGTCAAAGCAGTTAGCCCCAAGCTTCAATTAACCAATCGGTTACCCTACAAACGTTTGATGTGTGACTGAGTCAATCAGAACTAATATTGGTAAATGGTCTCTGGAAGAGACCTGCTCTATGCTTGTTCAAGTATATTGTATTGAGTAATTGGCGTAAGTTGGAGCTTTTGTGAGGTAGTTCTAATTAAATTGTTATGGACTATTTGTTGTCCAGAAATGGAAACATGTGCCCTGAGGACTCCCTGCAAACGGTTCAATGATCAATTGGGCCAATCTACTAGTATTAATATTGTAAATAAACAGTAATGTCCGAAGTTGCAACTTTGAATGGTTTGTTAGTAATATCATGATTATATACTTGAAAGCCAATGTCGAGAATGCATTCATGAGAATAAATGTGTATGTATTACTCTGTGAAATTTCCCTGCACAAGCGAAGGGGTTTTTTTAATATTTACTTATTTATAATTTGGCACCCTTACAACGCACAAATACTCTTGTTTCTACGAACAAGTTCAATTTAGATTCAGTGACAGTAATAATATCCTTAATTCAAGGCAAATTAAGCCTAATTCTGATGACTATTGAATTAGACTTGAGTCTAATTCTCTGAACATTTCGTGTTGGGCTACTAATTTATTAACCATAACGTGTCCAATAACATACTAACATTATTAGAAGTAGAACTTAACTAGAAATGGAATAATTACAATTACAGTAATGTGGCTTACGTATTCAACGAGTGATTGTCTAGGGACTGAGGATTGTGCTTCTGTTTTATTTATATTCATTCCCTTGTTTGATGTTGATTAGCAACAGAAAGCAATTGGATTTTTGTTGCTTTATCAGTATGATTTAATATGAATCTTTCATTATTGTTGATTTTGAAAAGCGAAACTTAAATGTCACTTCGAAGTACCTATTTTAAATTTTGAGGCGAATAATATTGATTTTTACAAATTATCAGGAATTTTGTAGGTATGTAGGTACATGTTTTGTACATAGGTATGTCTGTTTCTTCCTTTGAGTGTACCTACAGGTAAAACTCAAATTGTCATCGATTTTTATATAGGTATTTTTTTATTGATTTTTATTTATATTGCGAAACTTTGTAAATACCGTTTACAAACTGTGACATATTTACTAACAAAAATAAGTTCTCGCAGTCATGGTGGCCATTACAAGTAGTAATAATTTAAATATACCTACCTATTGTAAACGAGAATACAGCAATTCATAATAAGACATTTAGGTACAACTACAGCTCAAATTTTGTTTTTTATTATAACTCATTTTCACAATACACAAGTTGGTTACAATAAATAAAAACATTTTTATTCATCATAAGGTATTGTATACACTCGATGAACGTCAAATAACACAGTACATCGGCTTTAGGCGCCCTTTTGGCTAAGGCAGGCCGGGAGA
>DWAV01000434.1:0-20082 GCA_018231305.1 Noctuana lactifera
GCCAGCAATCTGATCGATAGGAGATAGGAGCCGAATATTCAAATGCAATGTTTATAATGTCTACGTTCAGTACTAAGATTGCATTTTACCTTTTGAATAGGTAGATACATCTTACCTATTCTGGATTTACCACATACTTTATTTAAAAACTTTAATGATTGTATTTTAATATTTTTCATTATTTCCGTTTTTGAAGCTTGATAACTTATTTCGTATATAGGTATAGATAAATGCTTTAATTTAATAAAGTCTTTATTGTAAAAATTGTTGGTGACTTTTAGTCAGAGGGAGTAAAATATTATGTCCGTACTATTTCTGTTAGATTTAACTATTTAATTGCGGTGAGGCTGACCATTTCAAGAGCATAATTACTTCATTAGGGATAGCATTCATCAGGCGCCGAGCTTTAATTAAGGGGGATCATCATAATATCTGATACAAGTATTAAAGAAACCCGGGTAATGTTAATACGAGTGTAGATGAACGTTCGTGCTTTGTGTACGTGAATAGATACTCGATGAATACTGTGAATAGGTACGGTAGTACTGATATCGCATACTGTAGGCACCTATACAACTTACTAGATTTTATAAAACAATATAGCTTAAGAAAAAAGGTTAAAGTTAAGGTTACGATATTACATTGTAATATCGGTAATGTCATCGTCATTATTATCATTAATCCCTTATTGATCTAACTGCTGGACACTGACCTTATGGTTTGGACTTAAGAGCGGTCTAATAATTGATTTGGTAAACACATAAAACAAAATAAACACACACATATATACACTAATGCTAATGATAAATAAAATCAAAAACGTATATTACTACGACAATCACAGTAACTGTAAGAAACTCGTTTAGAAAATTTAAATTGCTACAATTCATTATTGAATATCATTTGATAAATTGATAAGAAGCGAGGATCAGTTTTTAATTTTCATTTGGCTAATAAACTCGTCTTGTCAACACCTAATCCAATAAACTTATTACACTGACAATTTAGTCTACAGGAAATTCAACACTCCATTTCAACGAAATTAATAACGACGTCAAATTAGTATGTCATTGCGAATTAACGTTGTTTGTTTATATGTATTACAACTGCGTACGTTGATACACAGAATTATATACATAGAAAATATATCTATTAATATTAAACATAATAATATATTAAAATACGAAGTCTCACATACAACCTCTTTTTAATTAATTTTATTCAATCTAGGGGAGTAGACTAAGATTATCTTATTAGTCATGTTTTAAAGCGAACGTTCGTCTTTTAAAAAATTGATTTGAACGAATGAAAAAGTATTTAAAATGTAAAGCTACACAAAACTTTCAATATTCACCACTTATTTGCCAGGAAAAACGATTTAGCAAATCTTATTAGAAAATTATCACTTAAAAGATGTACTCTTGATGGATTATTAGATAGATTAAGTGAGTGAAACGTGTGTGGCAAATAAGAAATGAAATGAGGTTCCATTACTTACCACAGTCGCGTGCAGTATGTAGGATACCAAATAAAAGGAAAGAGAATGGGACGAGTAAAGACCGGATTATATGCACTTGAATATTTAGCTCCTTTTGTCTTCTTATTTCATTTTTTAACTAAAAACTACTGACAACTATATTTACAAGATAACAATAAAATGTTCGACCAATATCCGTCTGATAACAATAAACCGACCCAAATAAAGTGCGACCTACTGCAATACACGGGCCTGCACACATGAAAAAAATAGGAAAATCAATCGAAGCCATGGAATGTTTCTTTTCAATTGAATATTCGCAAATTTTAAGTCAAATCCAAAAATTAACTACCCGGTACCAAGGGTAACTATACTACACTACAACTACATTACCTGAAAAAAAATTTCTCTTTGGTATTTGCCAAAATACAAAGGGAATTTGATATAATAAAGTGTCAGTTCGACATCCAATAAAAAGAACTACCTATCAATGCCCATCTTTGTACAAATCACGCACCCTTCTTCACCCGTCACATCATGATAAGGACATACCTTATTTCTGCTTAGCAATCAACTTCAACTCTGTAGACATACACTATAGCGTTAAAATACGTCATGAGTACGAGTACATATTTTCTCGGATCAATACATTATGTCTACTTAATTATTTTATGTTATAAAAATGACTCTTTATAGACTTCATAGATTTATTTTAGATCACTGCCTAACGACTATAAAATACTTTTGAAAATCACACGCTGTTTATAATATAAAAAAATTATTGAATTAGTCAATACGACACTTTTTAGAAACTGACATATTTATCATAAGCTAAAGTAAACGATAAATTGGCAAAGGCTTGTTTTATACATTTTGTTCTGCGGTAAGACGCTCCTTGAGAAAATTCAATAAGAGAACGGATGGAAGTCTGAAAAGTGATTATAGGATGCGATGTTCAACGCACAGTAGCATGTGAGTAAGAGTACGTCAAATTATTGGCAATTTAGGTTTGCTACGCGAATATGGCTTTAAGAAGGAGTAGGTACTGTTTAGTAAAGTAAGTAGTTACTCTAGGTAATTTTTTGGTTTAAAAAGAACTTGTTGTTACGCAATCTAATCGTGTATACCATATAATGTTCTCTTAAAAACGAATATCGCGAATACAATGACTGACCTCATATTAATCTTTTATTATTTTTATATGGTTTTCTTTATAATACTCACAAAAACTTAATGAAATGGCCAGACTTATTGTCAATAAAACAAATCAATTAATTGCACAAAGTAATTCTAAATTAAAAATAATGAAAGTAATTTAAACTACAAATTAATATCGCATACGAAGTTCAAGTTGACTAAGCTCTCACCTTGGTGTATCGCCGTGCACGTGCACAAGGCGGAGGGCGGGCCGCCCAGTCGCCGCCCAGCAAGCTGGATATATAAGCTCGCGCCCAGGCTCCTCGGCCACAACGCAACACAACCACCGGCTGCTTCAACGACTCTACAACAAGCTTAGTCTCCGCTGAACAGTGACCAAAGGTAAGTCTCGCTAGAATATTTTATTATATTTTGGTTCCGAGTTTTCCTGAATATTAAATTTTTTATATGTTTTTTCTACTATTTTTCAAACGTAAATTTTTTTACTATTTATTATTTTGGACAATGGTTTTAAAATTAAAACAGGATTTATTTTACATTATTGCTATTAACGTAATATTAAGTAAAAAGTTTTTCAAACATGTTTTAAAACAATACTACAAACAAACAAAAAATATTCCATTTAATATATAAAATTTTATTATACACATATTTCAACCATTCAAATTTAAAAATAAAAACCTAAAAATAGAAAAAGTCGTGTTATTGATACGAGTTAAATGTGTAAGGCGAAATTGGTTCATACTCGTATGTATGTACAGATATAGAAGAATAATTGAAAGCAATCACGCATGATTACTTGCACGTGTAGGATTTGAATATACGAGTATCGTACCTGTCCGCAACAGTCGCTTAATGTGGGGCAAATCTCAGAAAGATTTATAATTAAAAATATTGATTGGACACATACACATACACATTTATAGAATGGTTAAGCTACTGGTATCTTTTCAGTTATAAATTTCTTTAGTTATCAATTTTCATAATTAAAATATTAAATATCTTTAAAATATTTAATGAGATATTATAAACAAAATTATCTATATAATAAGCCGATGTCTTTCATCTGTTAACTTGAACTCCATATGAAAGGAATCCAATTAAAGACTTTCCGTAGTTCAAATTATTTTCATAACAACTTATCTACAAAATCATACCTAATGTGTTCAAGGTTCATTCAATTATCCTTGCAAATTAAGCAACAGCGTTTTGACAAAGTTCGGTAGACCGTTTTGTGTTTGTTGGGTTCGAATTTAAACATTTTTTATTTCGAGTGAAGATTTATCTCGCGATCATTGGTGCTCAGAATAAATCCAAATGAATTCAATGCTCATGGTTGAAAATCATGTCTCGCGGCTCGTGTTTTCGGGGTTACTTTTATTGGAAATTGCCATCTTTTTCCTCATAAGATAGACTTTTATTTTATATGCACTCGGGTGTCAAAGGGTTCCAGTGACCTCTTAACATCAGTTGGCCTACACGCTTCACTTTTTTATCGTTTAAGAGAAGCAAACCAGCATGCAGGCCACCTGATGAAGCAGTCAATGCAACCAATGGACACGTTCAATCTCAAATAGAAGATAATTCCTATCTGAGGTAATTCCTACCTTAGCCAAGGGCGCCTAAAGCCGATGTACCGAGTTATTTGACGTTCATCCAGTGTATACGTGTACTTTATGATGAATAAAAATTTTTGAATTTGAATTAATTCGTGGAGGCAATGATATTTATGAGGTCTGACATGTTTTTCTCTTATAACCTATCTTTGGCATCCACCTTCTCAAAGCGTTGCATCGCGCTTAACCCTTTGGTGCTAACTATCGCAACTATGTATCATTTAAGTAATAACTTGGGTAAGAAAAAAGTAGAAAGTATTAAGTAAGTACATAGTTACCAACTAAAACATTAAAAACGTTTGTTTACACTTATAACGCCTACCTTATGCGATTAGGTAATATTATCAATATTTATCAAGCTTTGTCTGCCCGGCTAGGTGTGACCCTGTGTTACGGCATACAATGCCCATCCCCTATGAGGTTTATAAAAACGTAAATACTACTATAATATAGTAATTATATTGACAAAAGGTATATGAAAAGTGTGTATAAAAATACCGCTCATTGTGACAAGTGTCACACGTGACAAAATAATAAATGCGTGTGTGTGTGTCTAAGTCTATATTTTACTGTATATTTGATTTTATATCATTGGGCTATATTAGGTTTTCTGTTTCCTCATACTAAAAACTACAATTTATGTCTATACCCACTAAGCTCAGTTCCCAAGATTTCATCTCTTCTTCAGTTTTATTATAAATTATATATTGCTTCGATATAAAGGACTATTATCACCCTCGAAGGAAACGTAGAACCAGATTTCAAATTAATATTGGACCCTAATGGTTACGTGCACAAAATTATAGCTCTGGTAAACAGCACTGAAACGACTTTACGGTACATTTTCTCTCTCCAAAAATATATTTAAAGATAAAATTGAGCTCTTTATAAACGTTAGCATATTTTTTCTTACGAGAAAATTTACGTAAGAATAAAACGCCAGATGCCTTTAGATACTGTCGTAGAAATATCTACGCTGGTGAAATCGCTGATAAAAGCTATGTATATAGTTTATGTAGTTTGACAAGCCGCGACCACAACATAGCAAAACTATGAACATAACTTCAAAATTTAACGCGAAACTTCACATCAGCATTGTAGCAAGAAATACTTTTTGAAACCCTAACTCAAGGGACTTCAAAAGCTTAAAGTTTATGTAAAGATAGAAACTTCGTCTATATTTTATTTACTCAATTTAGTAAGACGACAGTGGCATGTATGTATGTGAATTGCAATTTAATAAATAATTACGAATTTAGAGATTTGAATTTAGAATCTAAGTTGATTTAATATTTTTAAATTAGTTTTGTTAGTAAAATTTTTTTTCATATTAACATAGTGCATGCATATTAGACATTTAAATCATGGATGAATCCTGAATAGCTGCTCATTTTAATATTTCAATCTTGGAATTCAATTTCCACTGTAGTTAGCGCTCTTTCCTTTATTATGTTAGGAGAAGAACGCAGCTTTATTGTCTTCTATTAAGAACTATAATTGACAATCTTATTTAATTTATAAAATTGAATTGATTAAACTAAGAAGATCATTTCATACAATCTTTTTAGAAATTTCGTATGCATATTAATTAATGCAAATCGTTAAGCTTTCGTTAATATTTATTTTCAATTTTTTTTCATAAAGGGTTTCAATTAGAGATTTAACTTTTCTTTAAGAAAGAGAGAGAGAGATTTAAATTTACGATCAATTGTCACAGTTTTTATCACAATATTCTAATTATTATTGGTGTATAGATTTTCTGAAAACTTGGGTAACTAAAGTATTAGGTACCTACTCCTGATTTTACATAAAATCTAAATTTTACCCCTTTATTGCCAACAACTGCTTCTATCAGCTAAGAGCGTAGTATAATAAATAAATGGCATTACATATACATATAGTCGTATCTACTAAATAATACATGGACACAACATGGTAATGAGTATCTAACACAAAATATATAATACACGGCCACATCATGTATTGTTTTTCGTTTATTGTATTCCTAATAAGGTAGGTAAATGTTATAAAACTTGGATACAATAGCACAAAATACCCTAAAGCTACAATAAACTGTATTATCTGCGTATAACACAAAACTCATTCATTTATTATGGAAAATTTTCTGCTTAAAGATTTTTCCTTTACGAAATACATTCTAATACTTAGGCATGTAACGTATAATTATAATCCTTTATTGAGGTTGAATACCGATTCATGCTTAATAAACTACTTGAAACTGCAGACTGGTAGATAATAATGATATGACGTAATTTACTAGATCCCAGGCTGGCATACAAAGTGATTCAGACTTTGAAAGCAGTTCGTTATGAACATATTTGTATTATAAGCTATATTATATTGTATTGTATGTCATAATTTAATTTTTGTTGTAACCAAAATGTCTTCTAGCAGGTGTAATGATGCGAGCCAGCGGAGCGGTGGCAGTTGCCGTGGCCGCACTGCTAGTCTGTTGTAGCGCAGACCCACACCAGGTTAATACTCTTATATTTTTGTACCTTCGACTTTATTGAACTGAAACCTTGAAAAGTAATAGCCATATGACCTAATATCGCTACTATCTATCTATTTATTTCGACAGCAATTTTAATTAAAAGCACCTCTTAAAACGTGTTCTGACTACCTACTATAAATTCAGAGACAGTTTTATTTAGGTTTTACACGCTTAAATATAAGCGTAGTTTGCATTATACGATGTTGTGTTTCCTATAAAAAAGAAAAGTGTCAACAGAATATTAATTAAATAACGTAAGTGTTCCGTGGAGAGTTCCGAAGAAATATTTAATGAAAAATTAAGCTTCCAATCAGATACATAATCACTGCTTCTTAAATAATCGTTTCCATTTAAATGAGAAATTACGAAAAGAATTTGCCGAAACATCCCGGGATTACGGGTATATAGCGAGTGTTTTCTATTGTGTTTTTGCAAATATACAAAGGGAAAAATAATAAATTGAAGTTATTACTTTGGAATTTGAAGAAGCGTTAGATCTTAATTTCTGGCTAAACTTTCTAAATGTAAGGAGTTTGAACGTACGTCTCCAAAGATGTTGACACGTTTTTGGAACTAATTAAAATCTTGATAATTCAATTTTAACAGGAACAAGATGGTGTAGGCGAGCATAGCACTGGAGAACGCTATGAAAACAATGGTAAGACCCTGGCTTAAAGTTTTTGTAATCCAGTCTTTGACCATCCTGTTTTAATATACTATGCACATTGGGAATGCCTACACAAGTACACATATTGTTATGTATCTACACAACACAACCTTTGGCACAAATGTGAACCGTTGGCACGAGCGTTGTTACGTATTTGTCATGTTTAACATCCGGTATTTAATTATAATATATTCGTATTTTATACACTAAGCATTTCACATAATATATAGTTAGTTCCCTTGCACTATTTATATAACCAAAGAACAAAAATAAAAGTTCATCGATTATATTATTATATCAGCACCGTTCGTAACACGCATTTTATTTACGTTTATTTTATGGTGATGGATTTCGCACTGTTCACAGATAATAACTTGGCACAACGACAAATCACTAAATGTTACCATTGTGCACTTGTGCATCTTTTATTGCACTATTTGGTGAGTACCGATAAAATTGTTTGATTATACTGTCTTATATTTTTACGACTGCTTTCTAACTTTACACTGCGGTTGTTACAGAATATAGACAGAGGGAAGAATACGAAAAAATGTTGCAACTTCTTCTGCCATATGCCAACCAAATGGGAGAGCGGAACCTAAACGGGATCGGTGGTAGCACTTTATTGGGCCTCAGGAATCTTGGGGGCATCGGCGGATCGTCACTTATTGGAAGACATTTGTACAATCCTGATAGAAATGTCCACGGCATAACAGGACCTTATTTAATGGGTAGAAACCTAAACGGACTTGGAGGTTCCAGTCTTTTGGGAAAAGAGAAGTACGCAAGATTTATCGATTCTCTCGGCGGGGGTAACTTCGTACGCAATTTGGACTCTATTGGCGGAGGAAACTTCGTTCGAAACCTAGACTCAATAGGCGGTGGTAACTTTGTCAAAAAGAACCTTGATCAAATAGGCGGCCCAAACCTCGTTAAGAGAAACTTAGACTCCTTGGGAGGTGGAAATCTAGTCCGAAACTTAGATTCTATCGGTGGAGGTAATTTCGTGCGTCAAGTAGATCCTCTTGGAGGTGGGAACTTCGTTTGAAATAATAATACTGATCTCATCTTATACTCGTCAAAGTCCTACGATTGTTTTACGTATTGAATGTGATAATGAATCGTTATTAACATAATTTAAGGTAAAATTCTATTATTTATCTTTAGATGTCGGTATTTTAAAATAAAGAATTCGCAGACGACAGTTTTGTTTTTATAAAAGTATCCTACCTTTCCTTAATAATTTACATAAGATATTACAACGAATTGCAGAGGTCACTAATTAATTTTTGCCTGGAGACATCGAGGTTTGATAAGGTAAGGCGTTCTCAGTAGTACAAGTTCTAATATAATATTATCAAAAGATATTTCTATATGTATAAAGTAAATTTATTACTTAAGATCACCAATATGAAATATTCACTTTCATATTGTTTTTACATTTTGTAAATCATTAATGAATTGATAAAACTATAGATATTAAAAGTAAATTACACTAAAAAATAATTACAAAAAAGATTGATTAATATTTATAGTAAAAATAATCCTTCTAAAATATGGTCTTGTGGCATAGCGCTCAGAACGCTGGCAGCGTTGCCCAATATGTATAAAGCAATGTTTTGACAATATAATGTTATGAAGGTCAAAAACCTCGCAACCTGGACCCTCTTGGCGGCGGCAACCTGGTTCGTCAAGTGCGCGAGTCACGTCAATTCCCCTTCCTTATGGCGAGGCGATATGAATACGGCAGGTAAATCATAGTTTAGAAATTTGTTAAATTGAACAAAATCTAATTAAAGCATTCCCTTTAGGCCGCGTTCAAACCAAACTGACTGTCAGCCGCCGAATGTGAGCAGGGTCATTGTGAGCCCCAGTGTAAACGTAAAAATAAACGGTATTTTTTAACGTCTACGCATAGAGTAATAACGTATCGTCGGTTAGATGTGAACGAAAAAGTGAATATGTATGGACATACAATAAACTGCGTAACGCTCGCTCTCTTTCGGCGGCTGACAGTCAGTTTGGTTTGAAAACGGCCCTATAAAATAGTTTTTGAGTGGTTGAATTTTGAGTGCATAATATAAATCATAAAAAATCATGAAAACTTGTGATATAATTATTGAATTTCTAAACAAAGAACTACATACCGACGTACCTAATTTGATAGATTTTAACAGAATAGACCCAAGTAGAGACATAATAATTATATCAATCAGATTATCAAAAAACAAATCTACAAAGTTAGCGAGTGAAATAAACATTTGAGTGGGTGCAGTATTGAATCAACAAAAATATAACTACTCATTCCTTTTTCGCAACGCTTTTATGTCTTACTTTGTTCATCGACATTTCTTTTGTCTTTTGGAACGGACTGTGATCATCAAAGTATCGCAGATTTGTTTTGTGTTTGTTTTGTAGAGCTTCAAACAATCAAAATTATTTAATGTTTTTAGTTTACCATAGGTATATGATGCCCAGACCTACGGTTACTTAAAATCAACAGAGAAGTTACGAGTAGATCCAGTTTACTAATATTTACATTGCAGTCCGTACGGAGTTAAGCGCGACCCCTGGTCTCTGGTCTCGCCAATTGAATACAGCGGATATTACGGTGAGGGACTCCCAAAGCGCAATTTCGATGAAATCGACCGGTAAGTGGAACAATTGGAGACTTTGAGCCCGATTTTGATAATACAGTTTTATTAACAATGGAATTTTTTATGCTAGATAAATAACCTGACACGAGTAACTTCTTATACTAAACTAAAGTTATAATATAGTGTTATATATCCTAGTAAGTATTAGATTCATTTCTTAATAAATTAATTACTATCGTACTTTAAGTCAATAATTATTCAATCAATATTTATCCCAGTTTTTGATTTCCATTACGCTTTATAGCTATTTAATGGAGAAGCTCCTTAATATTTGTATATTGGACTCAAACTCCAGTTCTACTGAGTTGAACCACGAACATCTTTACAGTTTGCAAATGTAAATTTACATGTCTGATCTGGATAGTCTGAATAAATTGTAGATGTAAGCTCATTTCATCGCATCACCAACTAGGGAAATTTGTTGGTTTGCCGCGTTAGACCTAAAGTTACATATTCGTATTTTGCAACTTAAAACTTTTACCATGAGTTGATAGCAGTGTCGGCTACTTAATTATTTAAATTTAAAACTCTCACTGTAGTTGTATCAACTTTACTTTTCTGAATAAAATATATTATCTATTATTGTTTTTATTCTTTTTTGCTTTCATTTTCATTTTTTGATTTGCTTCTCAAATCAGCATTCCAATCTCAGGGCTACTGGAAGAAATTTCAGATTGAAACTGCTTACAGTTCCTATGTACACTGTTATATATATATATATATATTATATATATATATAATATATATATAGGTTTTATTTTTAAGGTCTCAGTGTACATAAATTATTAAATAAAATAAAAATCCAGTTGGCCCTGTATTATGCTAGATTTTCCGAACAGAGTGGTTTTTAAAAAATACATAAAATTGTGTAAAATTTTATAAGTATACGGTACCGGGAGCAACTTAGCTATAAGCGAAGTAGAAACTCAACTTTGTTGTCACAGAAGCTTGCTTCATCATTTAATTTAATCAGAATGAGAAAGCTAGTTTAGTGCACTGTAACGCAAGCACTTAGACTACGCAGAAAACTTCCACTATTCGTCGCAGTTTACAAAGCTCAAGTCTAATAAAAGTAAGACTTGTTATAAGTACGCATCTCTAGTAAAACTGCGCTAGTACCTACTCTGATTCTGAGTTAGACAAACTCTTATTCCATCTTATAAACAGCATACGTCCATAAGTTCTCATTTCAAAAGCGCCCATTTGCTTTTTAATGTCTTCATAAATACTTCAAGCCTGGTTCCAAGCCAAGCTACGTCTATACAATGCAATTCGTCAGAATATGTGTACCGATACTAACAATGGTGAAAAGCCAGTTCGTAAACAGATTTTAATGTTATAATAACACAGTACATATTGTTTTGAAGGCATTACGCGCAGTTTCGATACGTAATTTCTTAATAGATATTCCATTCCTTATTTAACCACGTGCCTAATTATTTCTATTTCTGAACTATTTCTAGATTTTGACGTGATACTGTTAAAGTTAATATGTTAAGTTATTTTGTTTCATATGAGTATATGTAGCTTCTATTTGGTTACAAGTAATCTGTAAAATAAGTAATTACAACTATAAATTCTTAAATCTAAGAGCTACGAGTATAAAACCAATATTGGATCGATGATGATGATAATTTAAAGATATAACGCCATTTGTGCTTCATAGGTCAAACATGAACACCTTCGTGAAGAAGCGCAACTTTGACGAGATCGACCAGACCTCCATGCCCTTCCCCTTCAAGCGATTTTATCACTTGTATGGCTCCAACTACCTCGAAACCCCCGTGTAAGTGCTTATTTGATCTTATACTTACTATCACTTGCCTAACGAGAGAGTAGCGTGATATTCTAAAACTAACGTTGAATAAACAGTTCTATCTCTTAATAGTTCGCGTTTAATAAAATATATCCCTATTGTCTTTTGTTATGTTTTTATGGTTAACGCTTAGTATGTTAACTGAACGATTTATTTATACAACAAAAAAGCAATAGTTTTACATTTTTTCTCTTTCTAAGTATATACATATTTGGAAAATATCTCTTCTGAACGATATAATGACCATACTCTTACACAGTATTTTAGTTTTATTTTAATATTGTGTTGTTTTAATTGTAACACATTTACGATTTGTTGCAGGTCCAGCTTCGACAAGAAGAGGTACAGACCCGACTACCCTATGGACGAGATCGACCTCTCCCCGTTCCCAATTGGCTCTAAGCGCTCTGATTCTATGAATTCTCGTCACTTATAAATAAATACTTCGAAAGAAATACTTACTCAATATAAATATTCGCTCAAAACTTTCGTGGTCTCTAGAATTTTGTTAACTCTTCTGTTGTTTGTTGTATTATGGGGCAAGACCGTGATCCCATAAAGTTAGTTTTAATGACATCAATCTAAATTTTAACCCCACTTAGAACTTGTGTAACGTGACCGAACTTTATAAGTTCATAATAACTCAACGGCTATCTGTCACGATGTTTTGTCGTCTTACAAACTGCCGTGGATCAACTTTAACATAATTACTCTCAAACTCGCCCGAAATGTTTTGATGCTAAAATAAAATAGGAATTTAATGTTTCAATATTATTACTTATACTATGGTAGATAATAAATTGTAATAAGGGAGAGAGAGAGAGAGAGTCTCTGTAAATCGATGTTAGTTATAATTTCTATCTATTATTATATTATGATGCTGAATATAAATCTATCAAATAAAATAAAATGATTATTTATTTTTGTCTAAATAATTTATAGTAAAGAAAGATGTAATAGATTTTATGATCCTTCAAAGTGTATTATTTTATTAAAAATGTAATAACAATCTTTTTGTTTTAAATCCTATTTTTATCTTTAATCTCAACTTACACACCAATCTCAATCACAAAACACGCACACTTAAAGTTTTTCATTTTTGACACATTATTATAGTAACACTTTGTTATATAGAAAACTTTGAATCAATCTAGCTAGAAAACTATTACCCGTAAGTAAAGTAATTGCTTGGAAAGATTGACAAGATACTACATTACGTAGTGAAAGTTACATTTATGATCTTAACGCATATAGGTATTAAAGACCCGAAAACAATCTTAATGTAAATAAAAAAAACTGGGTATTTTGATGATTTTGTCAAGTAACAACAATTCGGATAGTAAGAAACAATTCGGATGTTTTAAGAGCTTTCTTGGTACGCATATGCTGTGTAGATAGTTAAGTTATAAGAAAACAATGAAAATTACAAAAAAAGTTTTGCAATAGCATAATAATGTATATCTGTTAAGGTCTAGTTCACTAAATTAAAACATCATTTTTTGTAGACGCGTTATTAAAGTTAGTTCTTAGTTGGTACCAAATACAGGGAAAACAGAAAGCTACTCTCGTAGCACCGTAGAGACTACGCCGTAGGCAACTACGTTTCAATCAACAAACGCAAATAATAAAACCTTTGGTTGCTTTGAAGAAAGTGTATTTGTAATAACACGGAGATACTCGTATATCTAAAAGGAATCATGCTTTTCTACCTAAAGTAAAAAAATAAATAACGTTATAGTGGAATGTCACATTTAAAATTATGCCCCTTCTTAAATTTAAGAATTTATATAAATAGTTACAGATTTCAACAATTTATTTTGGGGACTAAGTAATTTTTCTGTTTATATTTTGCATAGGGCACAGGTACACAGGCACTCTCAAAAAAATTTTTGATGCCTTACATTTTAAATTATTTCCATATTGTCTACATGTAGATATAGTCCGCACTAATAGCTTATGCCCAAGACTTGGTTCGAGTGAATTTAATACATACTTTCTCATATTCTTTAATAACGTGGATGGTTTATTTCAGAAAGATTGCAAATATGGAACGAAATCCTAATAGAGCAAACAGATGTTGAGCAAAAGTTTACCTTACTACTGCAGGGTTTTCTTATATGTTCTCGTAGTTTCGAGACCGCCTAAGCTTTACGACTTATTACATTATACCTATAACTATTACTACACTACTACCTACTACACACATATAACTAAAGTTAGTTTATATGAAAAAAAAATGTTACAAAAGTAATTAATATTATTTCCTTAGAAAATTCATTTCATTCTACAATTTTGTTATAAATAGTTAACACGTCGATATTCTGGGATTTAGTTCTAAAGAGTACAAACATTTAATCTCAGTACTTCGGTAGATATTACACTCAACATGATAACAATTAATGGTCGGCAAAATAAAATGTACAGATAGTATTTATATAAATATTATTAGAAGTGAGCGGGGTTACTTCCCAAGAGTATCGAACGAGGACTCGGAATCTATGTCATGAGTAGCATTTTCAAGTAATTAAAGTTAGATACGATACACTCGCAGTCTAAGCCATGACAAATAGTGTCTTATAGGTGAACCAGTTTTAATAAACAATCCGGACTGTACTGTACAAAGTAGAATTTATCTTGTGTTATTATATTGGATCACAAAAATACCATCTAAACCTAACAATTATTTAATCAAAACTCATCATCATTAAGTTTGCATTTGAAGAACTTTGTTGTATGTTTATCGTCAAAGATTATCAACACACGTGTTGACAACACAAAAGTTTTCAATTTTTTGTTGTTGGCGCTAGCGCCTTTTACGAACAATAAAAGAAATATTATAATAAAACATCCTTATAAAAAGTCTGTTAGAAAATAAGATGTCCTAAAGATTTCTGGCCACATTAGTTCCCGGACATTCAGTTAATCTTTGCCGGTCACATTCGATTAAAACCGAGCGTGAATGAAATTTGCTACTGCTAGAGTATTAATGATCGAGCACTTTACTTGTATTGTGTCCAGTTCAAGGAATTCAAAATTGTTTAAATCTTATTTTTCAAAATAAGCAAAATTAACATAGATACTTGTCATATGTCACTGTGTACATGTGTTTTTATTTAAATCACTATTGTATTTTTGCTACTTCAAACTCTACAGCCTATAACGAGCGTAAGTTTTACAATTTACATATAATTATATTTATAATAAGAAAGGAGTTCAACATTCAACTCAAGTTCACCCGAGGTGAATGACATTGAACCTTAATAATGACTTTAACTAATTTATGAAAATTTAACGAGCCACATCGTCAAATTCAAGGACAGGAAAATTTTCACGTCATGTCTTTTAATGAAGTACTACGAGTATACTTCTGCAAGTATGAGTACAATAAAGTATGTTGCTTAGTCACCTGACGTGGCACAAGAATGGTGGGCACTGTGGACGCTTGAATTATAATAATTTTTCTGAGATCCATTAACCCTATTTATATTTTTTGTATTTTATAATATGTACTTTCTGGGTAAAGCAGTCAAAATTAGGCAGATATTTGTTTTCACTTGAATTCATTACGCTGCTATCACAAATCGGTACTGATTAGTTATGAAAATACACATCTAATATTTATGCATTGAATTAAATAATTTACGCAAAACAATAAAACATTCTGGCATTGGTAATTTACTATGGTATCGTATCTACATAGTATATTAGATAATACGCGACGAAAAAACTTTCGATACATTTTTGAATACTTATATTCTCATTTTCACAATTATTATTAAATAATAATGGTAAGTTTTGTGTTAGATTTAAGTAATGATATAAAGATTAATCTTAAGATTTCGAAGACTATTTAAAATCTCAAAGAAATTAATTACGTACCTGGATCTAAAATTACAAAACCAACTCATGAAATCCGTGGGCTTCTTATTATCTTTTTGCATACCTTCTTTTAATTATACCTACAAGTATTTTAATTAAGTACTTAATTAAAAACAATAGTAGATAATTAACATTTTCTTTTCTCAAGGACTGGACGGTTTATGAAAGTTCATATAAAGCAAAAATAGGGACTAATTATTTTTTTTTTAATATATATTTTTGTCTCCAATTTGAACCACCGGTCGATCGTGCGCTAACATAAAACATTGCAAGAGTACGAATTGACATAAAACCGAATAAAATTCGATTGATTTGTAACTCGAAAGTGTCGAGAGTGTGGCAGGCTGCCACAAAGTGTAAAAGCAATATCGTAAACGTTTTACTAAAGCAGCTAAAGGAGAGAGCGTATTGGTTACCGTCCTGTCCTGATCCATATTTTTTAAAATAATTTGCTTTTTTGAGTGTCGAAGGCTCCATAAAGTACCCTAAAGTCCTTCATTTACCTTCGATTACCTAATATTTAGTGCTGATGCGATTTTTCCATATGTATAACTTAGGGAAATATTTCATGGCATTAATTTTTTTGATAGTCTTGGCGTCTACGCTTATAATAGGTTTGATGCTTCTTCGAATTTCAATGATCGCCTCAAAAGCGAATTTTAGCAATGGTGATATATTTACCAAGACACGTACAGCATTGAAGATAAAGTTCAAATCGCGTAGAGCAAGAAAGTTGTTTTTAATCGTATCAAACGAATCAAACTGAAAACTTTTTCGTCAAAAACCGGTATATTCTATATTTAGTACAAATTTATTTGAAATGAAATACATTTTAAGCTGTGCTATGAGTCTTATTGAAACCATTTGCCTTGAAAGCAAACAAAAAATATGAAATTCACACATGAACAACTGACCGGTTTTAATACATCGGCCGTAATATATTTTTGCTATTGTTGAGCGATCGCAAATACGGATAAGCATGGCATTAATAATTTCAGATGATTAATCGAACAAACGCACGTTTATTTATACTATTATTATATATAATTTTAAAAGTCATGCGATCTGCTCTTGTTACTATAATCATATCTGATTTTATCTTATTCCTTTGTTTAGATACAGATAGTTTTTATCGTTTAACATAATTGGGATATGATAACATTTAATGCTCAAATGCAAATGCCGCTTATTGTTTGGTATAGACATGGGCAGTTACATGTCGATAATATTTTTCTTGAATAGTATCATGTCCCTGTAGCGGGGGACCAGAATACGTGCTATGATACCCCCTACCAGTCGTAAGAGTACCAGTAGTAAGTGACTTCTGGGATTGCGGCCGGTTAGAGTACCTAGGAGCTCGAAGTTTCCATCTTATAATCCCGGATGACCATCACACACATACTTATACTCGTATATCAAGATTTGAGTGCCGTAAGGATCCCACATTACCCGAATATTTATATTCGTTCCCATGATATTTATATTCGTTCTGTATAATATTATGTCATAATAGTTCAATAGTCCAAAAGTTAACAGTTTAGGTGGAAATATAACAAATGTTTTCGATAGGATATCATTACAGTCAATAAATGTATGCAACACTAATACTATTTTGGTCATAAATTAAAACGCTTAATTTTTGTTTGATAGGAATAGTGTAACGGAACATTTAGTTAAGTGTTGTGTGGTCATAAGGTGAAGGACGTGAAGCAATGAAGATTTTATTATTTACGTCGATTTTAACTTTTCTCTTTGTAAATCAATGGGTAGGATGGGTATGTAATCTTTAACTTAATCTTGACATAATTAAATTTGAATAAATAGTGGATTAATGTATTATTTCACTTAACAAATCCACACACTTAATTTCAGGCCATTGAAGTGATTCCAGAAAGGCCAGTAATAGAATTTATCAATAAATCGTATATTTCTTTCATGACACTTGATATAAGAAGACGCAGTCGGAACAGTCCATATATAATTCTTTTAGAATTTGACGCACTCTCTTCTTTTGGAAACAATGTTACGGTAATTCTTACTTTCAATCTTAATAGTTATATTTTTAAAATTCTTTTCAACTCTTCAGAATTTTTTTAATTTTTAAATTTGAATTCTATTTTCATTTTAAAATGTTCTCTAAGGATAATATTTTAATACAGGTTAATTTTCAATTAATGGAGTACCTCAGCAATGGATATCAACCAATGCCAATCAAATTTTCATTGAAACTATGCGACTTTCTATATAAAGAACCGTTCCTTGGTCAAATGTATGCCAAACAACTGCCTCCGGGTTGGACCTGTCCGTTTGAAGTAGTAAGTATCTACCCATATTATAAGGTCTAGAGCTATGTTAACATGTCAAATACATAAATATATTCTATTTTCTATAATTTATGAATTACTAAGGATTCATTGAGCAAAAACACAGAGTTCACAGTATAATAAAATAACTTAGTTCTCCCAAAGCTAAAAAAGTTATTTCATAATCATAACTATTTATTTATTTGCTATGCAAATTAACAGTTACAGGTACACAGTTCATAGGGTGATTTAAGATGTATGTGTATCTTCCAACCCTGTCGTACAAAAATACATTTTAAGTTTACTTACAAAATTAGTTTCATGATGATTTTAACATAAAAAAAGTTTAGTGTTTCACATCTGCCAGGCATCCCACGATGCCTCGCTTTTTTTAAATAAAAGGTAAATAACTTACATAATTGACCTTTGTCAAATTTTTTGCAGGGTAAACACAAGTTTGACAATCTAATAATTCATTTGGAGAATTTCCCATACAACTTGCCATTTACCTGGGCATCTATCACCGTGAAAACCAGAGCTGATATAGAAGGCTTCAGGACTGATAACAAAGACGTTCTTTTTATATTTAAAGCCTATGTGACTATTAAAATGCAACCACCCAAAAAATCTTAATTATCTATCTAAGTTAATTGATTTTATTCAATTACACAAAACAAATGGTACAGTAACCTTGTTTTATTTAGTAATCCTGTACCTTAAGATTCTGTGGAAGAGATCTAGCGTGTGGGAAAGTGTGTATTTCTTTGCTTTTCACTGTTACAATTAACGACATTTAATTGCATAAAACGCACATAACTTTGAAAAATCATGGGTTTTGAAATAGGTATTAACAAAAGATACTAGATTTCTCGTTATATCAACAATTAACAGGTATAAGATAGTGTTTAGACTAGTAGTAGGCAGAAGTCTGTAAAAGTATAAATATTCTCTACAAACTCAGGTCTAGTATTCGCTCAGTTATTTTATGCAGGATCTTGGCAGCATTTATTCTAAAAACATATTGCGCTATTCTTAAATCAAGACCCTTCCATAACTCTTACTTATGATGAATTTCAACGACAAAGTTTTCTGATCAACATAAAAAAAGTCGAAAATGCTCATAATACATACATTCATTAAAATATTATTAAAACGGCTTTTATACTTGTTAATTACATATTTTCTCGTTAATAACGAATGAATCGTTGAATTTAATATTAAGATTGAAAAAGTTCGAATTTCTTTAATTTAAAAAAACTTTGTTTTTGACCCAAAATCGTACTTCAAAGTCAATTATAAAGTTATTAATTACTTAAATTTAACAAAGATTTCAAAGCCCCGCTGACCTGCATGATGCCTCCGTTTGAAGTGTCTCTGAATACTGCTTTAATAAATACGAGTACATTCGCCGAAACAAGGGCGTGAAATGCGAGCAATTATGTTTCTTGTGAAAAAAAGTTG
This sequence comes from Noctuana lactifera, assembly GCA_018231305.1. Taxonomy (NCBI): domain Eukaryota; kingdom Metazoa; phylum Arthropoda; class Insecta; order Lepidoptera; family Hesperiidae; genus Noctuana; species Noctuana lactifera. The sequence goes on from DWAV01000434.1 coordinate 19,550, forward strand.
AAGGTAAATGCCCGAAAGTCCGAAGGGCTCCGCGATAAATTGTGTTACACGACCCATCTAGGGCAAGCTACGCCACTGTCCCTAGACAGTCTTCCGTAAATAATTTATATTGTAATATTTTGAGTTCCGTCTAAAAAGTGTCAAAACAAATAACAAGACATTGTTCTTCTGAATATTTTAGATAGACATATCGTATTTCCGACACTGCCATCTAGAAAGAGTAGTAACTAGCCAGCACCACTAGACCAAACCAACGCATTCCTCTCCTCTCCGTTTCGCTCCTCTACTGTCCTCTCCTTTCCTCGCCTCGTCTGATCTCCTTCCCTGACATACACCACATTCCTGCAGAGTTCCTTGCCCCAATTATTCTTCCTTTGCAATTTTAATTATCAACAACCACATTTTGCTCAAAATAACAAATTGCGAAATCGCAACACAATAAACACATCTACATGAGTATATTTGATGGAAAGCTAGCGAAATATATTTCCAGCTAAAATGTGAAACTTGACAAACAGTACGACAAACTCAGC
>DWAV01000435.1:0-20080 GCA_018231305.1 Noctuana lactifera
ATTTCTGCCCCGCCGGGAATCGAACCCGGGACCCTTCGAATGGTGGATTGGCGTGATAACCACTACACCACGCGGGTTGTCAAATAATAAAATTAAAATAGATATTGATGACCCATGTTGTATAGTGACATCGAGAATCCTTTTGTGCTCATAAGTACCAACACCATTTATGACCCTAATTAGGTTCTCTCTCTTATTTGAGGTTAGACGTGGAAGTGTGTTGCAGCGACAACTTGGCACCAGGGGTTCTGTATACTCACTTGTCATGTAATTACGTAAAAAAATCTATTTACTAGGAACTGGGCAGTGATAACTAGATATAGACACTTTTTCCCCTTGTTATGAAGAGTTTTACACAGATAATGCATTCTTTATAAACTATGCGACTAACATTTTATTTTTATCCTTAATACTTTGTAATAGAGTGCGTTTTGCTATAAAAGCACCGTTGCTGTTTTACTTGTGAATACATTTACATTTTAACAGGTTATCCCGTGGCTTCCAGTGTGGTGTAATTTTTTGTTATTGAGATTATTCTCTATTCATGTAAATTAATAACCTATAAAGATGTTCAGGTAGTAATTCAATGGAATACTTATTTAAAACATTAAGGAAATTAATTGATTTTGCACTGTGAGGAAGTTAGCACCGAAAATCTTTCAATACTTGTTGTAATAAAGTTTAAATAAACTAACATGGTAAAGCATTACTAATATTGACAGGCTACTACGGATCACTGCATCACTTATTCCTCAAAGGTCATGGGTATACATGAACACAGGAAAACAGGAATAAGCAATCCAACCAAAAATAATTAAATTTTGTACTCCATTCGAAGCTTGGAATAGCATTATTACTGTGTTGTAGTAATTAAAATATTACATCTTATCAATGTGTTTGTTAAAAAAGCACAAAACGAAAGTTCGATTAAACTAATGTATCTACTTTAAAAACCTACGAATTTTATTCATTTCATACAACTTCTCGCATTTGATTCGAAAACATCAATCATATGTAACTTTGAACGGACATGGCGGGTCAAGCGTAACACCGCAAACAGCGGGAGGTTCTGTATAGAAAGTCAAATTCGGAAATATTAAAATAACATATTGCGCCAATGTGTCAACGCACCGTAGTTTTCCTGTTACACAGATAATACTTTTGAGTTATGGGAGCAAAGTGACATTTATCACATCGGGAAAGTTCTGTTTTCGCGAGTAAATAAATAAAAAGTTTGAAACTTAATCTTAGCACGTGTAAGTAAGATTGATTGATACATTTTATCGTTTTTCTTATGTTTTTGTTTTGTTTTTATAGCAGAGCCAGGTTGTGAGATAGTATCTCTATTTATTAAAATAATTAGGCTATAAGTAGTAAAAAACAAATTGAAATAAAATAAAATTTATTTATTATTTCCGTATGTTCCATACTTCCGTGAAACCTTGCATTCCATTTTTAAATGTCATATTATGTGCTCTCCTCTCCAAATACGCTTCGTTTCTACATAGTCGTAAATGTTTTGTTTTGAACCCTAATCAAGTAAGTCCTTTACGAAGCCAAAAAATATGATGATGATGATGACTTGTAATGCAATCATACGTCGTAACATTTGACGCGGACTTTGGCTCTCTTAAGTACAAACGGCATAAAAAGCTTCTTCAAAACTAAAAGGGAAATTTTCAAAATGTTCTTAGCCTTACAACAAAGGCTATATTTGATGATATTACGACGGTTTAGATTCACAATTGGACTCTGTAGGTGACGTTGTGATCTACGAGTAGTTGCGGGATTTTTTAATTTTTTGTACAAATCGACGTACGCGCAGCTGTACTTACCTAATTAAGTAAATATCTTATATATAAAATTCTCGTGTCACAATGTTTGTCTTCGTACTCCTCCGAAACGGCTTTACCGATTTTAAACAAATTTTGCATGCATATTCAGTAGGTCTGAGAATCGGCTAACATCTATTTTTCATACCCCTAAGTGTTAAGGGTAGTCCACCACTTAGTGTTTTATGTTATGTGTGGTACGAAGTTCGCAGGGTTAGCTAGTATAATATATTTATCTTTACCTTTTTACACACAAAACAAAACGAGCTTTTTTTTACATCATGTTATTTTTTTTTCTGTCGCTACAGAAGTTGATGACGATTAAAGTAATACGGCGTAGCATCCGACTCGTCAAACTCGTCATTACAACCCCGATACTAATATGGGCGGCTACGTGCAGGTATACGTGGAAACGATGTTCACGTTTTCTAACTTCTTGACTAAGATGTTAGATTTAGTATCAAATCGCTGACTTACGTACTTAAAATTTAAATAAATAACGCTTCACACTCACCGCCGCACATTAGGATTCCCTGTATCGTGCGTGCCATGGACACAATTAAGACAGACAGACACATACTAAGACAAATGCACACACATCCAGATCGAGAACTGAAATCCAAATTTATCGTTTAAAATTCTGCCCCGCCGGGGATCAAACTCGGAACACTTCGAATGGTGGACTAGCGTGGTAACCACTACACTTCGTACTACACTACTCTATACTTCGTATCCGATACAAGAAGACAACACAAAGCCACAATGGAATTTACTGGATACAGACGAGAGTTGTGGCAAAGCGAAAGAGCCGAGTAAAGAGTCAGTGCGTGGTAAAAACTTTATACATTTTGAATTTAACCCGAAAATAGCAGACGTTTTAACTTTATCATCATTCAAGTAAAGTTTATCGCCGTCGTCTGATAAATTTAAACAAGGGGTTCGTGAAGCTAAAAGTTTGAGAAGCCTAGACATCCCCGTTTGTGAGAAGGGTTTAGTTGTGTGACAAAGAATGTTACGTTCATACTCGCTTATACTTTATTATCAGTGACAGTTTCTTCATATCTATACAAATAAATAAAATTGAAGTGTCTGTTCGTAATATTAAAATAACCGCTATTTACTAAATGCATATTTATGTATGTATACAGGGTACATCGTCACAACATTTTTTAAAATTTTTGTCTCTCTGTCTGTCTGTTTGTTCCGGCTAATCTCTGGAACGGCTGGACCGATTTTGACGGGACTTTCACTGGTTCATAGCTGATGATGTAATAGGAGTAACTTAGGCTATCATGCTTAACAGCATTATAATTTTAAACCGCGGGGCACAGCTACTCGTAGTTCAGAAATATAATAAATAATGCTGGAAGACATAGGTATTTTCAAATTTGTTTTATTTAATTTAATAGTAGGAACGTAACGACCCTTCACTGCGACATTTAACGCTTATTTCAGTACTAGTAACTTCAAAATCCTTTCAGCGTCGATGTATATTGAGTGTAGCAAACTATTTCACATGCATCGTAAAGTTAGGCAAGCACTTGCAACTTGATGGAAACGATGTTTATAGGTCAAATAGAATTGACCAATTCACTGTGATCGTAAAGTTTATCTACGTGCATGTTCCAAAAACACCTTTATGTTTGTTTATCAAGCTAGTAGTACCAAGTAGCTATACTGTATGGAATTTTCTAACCCCACCTGCAAGGAAAATACTCTTAATACTGGATAAAGCAATGTTAACTCAAAAGAGGCAAGCCTTTATTTTTTTCAAGAAACAAAAAAACTTGAGTGGCTACAACAAATGTGCGATTCTTTAAATTACATTTATCCTACTAATATTATAAACGCGAGAGTTTGTAAGTATGGATGGATGGATGGATGTTTGTTACTCTTTCACGTAAAAACTACTGAATGGTTTTTAATGAAACTTTACAATAATATAGCTTAAAAGTAAATCAGAATAACACATAGGCTACAATTTATAAAGATTTTGTATGAATTGCTCTAAATACTAATCCTGCGCAGACGAAGTCGCAGGCACCACCTAGTAGGTACTGCTATATTTATATCCGAAAATTCACTTGCTATATATTTTTTCATTATGTAATCCTATTTTATTTGGTACCGGTTAAGCTTCATAACAAACGGTTAAATTGTATCTTCGGTGTTGACTAAGTTGATAACACGTTCGGACCAAATTATACTTTATACCATTGGACTCGAACCGTGAGCAATAATCATTACCTTCGCTGGTTTCATCAACCTTGAAAGATGGTTTATTGTCTCGATTCGGCTCGTTGTCGACTTGTTACGAGTGTTATGATAGAATAAAAATAAAAAGACATCACAAACTTGTATTATAGAACCTCACGCGATCGTTATACGCGGGAAAAAAAGATCGGATTGTATTTGGACTCCATTAGAATGGCCTGCTTTGATACACATAAGTAGGGACTCGTAGTAAGCTGAGAATCGTGTTTTAACAATATGATGATATTATTTTAAAAGAGCACATTTACACATGACTGCTATATTTATAAAGGTACACGTTTTAAGAGATTAGGTCCATGAATAAGTGATTCTAATTAATTAATTAATTACCTACGTCCCGAAAACAACGGGACATATTAGTCTTCGAAACACTATCTTTCAGTAATACGACTTCTTACTATTTTACTTAATACTTTTTACAATCGGATGCATTTACTTACGTTGACATATTTTGAGAAATAACTACATAATATGTTTTTCCCTAAGCTACTAAGTAGTAGGTATTAGGTACTTGTGGATTTCAGTTCCCGATCTAATAAACTGTACCCACACAGAATGGTTATTTCTTTATTATAATTCCGATTTAGATTCAGTTGTGAACAAAGAGAGTAGTACGCAGTTCATAGAAAGCATATATTTCCGTGTAAGAGCCCATAACTTTTTAGGGGCGCCATGACAATAACTTTTACGATTGTTAGGTATTAATACTTATATGAAAAACTGTTCCGGACCCACATACCAATAATAATAGACCACTGGATACTATTTAAGTGAATTATTGTTTCGAGGGTATTTGTAAAGTCAAGACAATTTCCTCAATCCTCCAGACATAAAATTTTTTAGTAGTGTTCGCTAGGACCACTGCTATGGAGAAATTTGAAAACGAATTTCGATTATGACATAATAATAATTATACTATTTTTCATATGACTTCGATTCTCAGTAGAGTTAAAATTTCATAATGAATTATATCTTATTTTCGGTCTAACCATATTATTCTTTGTATTTATAATTATGTAGCATCAACCAAATAAACAATCTAATCTAATAATGCCTTGAGTATGAGGAGTTAGTTGTTCCTGAATATTTATATCTTATTACATTCAATGTTATTTCCTTCCCAAGAGAAATGTCCCGAAAGGTATGCGCAAGTACAATTAAGATCTCCGGCCATTAAAGACTCATATCTTTTAAGTCAGTCGAGTGGAGAATAAAATGCGGGAACTTCCTGTTACCACAGCTTATGCATCCACCTCCCATTCAGTTAAAATTGTGCAAGAGACTCTATAGTTTATCTTAATTTAAATAATAAAATGTAGAGCAAGTGTGGGGTAGTGAACTTCACTACTAAAATTGACGTTTAATTGCTTAAATCACACTTAACTTTGAAAAGTCATTGATGTATGCCTCTGGGTTTTGAATCCCATCCTCTATGAGGCCTAATTTTTAACCAATGGGATATTTATCGCTGTATTACGTTATTCACGTTTACTCTAATTGAAATAATCCCCGAATATTTACGCATTTTCACAATACCTTAAAGGTCAATCGAGGAAAATTTTCCTACAGTAATAATGATTTGTTTTGTTGCTACTATTTTCGTCCCTAAACTCTTTGATAATTTATTTGATTGCTTCCAACCATCTCCACGGAATTAAAGCTTATGAATTCTTAAACACACTTCCAGAATCTTATATAAGAAACCGCGAACCCACCATCGAAAATAGGGATATTTCGAGTGAAACAAATTCTTAGAAGGGAATTTATTTTCACCTATAATTAATTTACCTATTAACGTAGTAATGGAAAATATATTTTGTTTTAAATTTAAATGATGTCATATTGTCAAAAACTGGTGACAAATTGAGATTTATTCGCCGATGGCCGAGAACCCTTCGTTACCGAAAAACGTCAATCAAGATAATTATATTTTCTGTTAAAAACAAAGGGTCTCAAGCAAATATTCAAAGATTATAATCTTAATATGTCTTTATAATTATAAAGAAACATTTAATTAAGTCACGAAATAAAAAAATTAAGAACAAAAAGTCTTTTTGCCTCAAATCATAGCCCACACTAAAACTCCCTGTGTCGTTGTTGCCATGAAATGTGTTGTGGATACCATGGACATATACAGAGACAATAACATAATCACCCAGACCGAGAACAGTAACTTAAATTCATAATTTTAACTTCTATCCTGCTGGGAAGCGAGCCCAGGTCTTTTCATATGGCATATTATCTACTGTTGGTCATATTATGTACTGTTGGTTGGGTATTCATCAGCTGGAAGGAAGAGAGTTGGAACCTAAAATTTTAATTAAAAGTATAAAGTTCTTAGTCAAAGATGAGCGCTGAACGTAGGTATATCTTCAGTAATCAATATTGTAGCAGCACTATTGCTCTTAAACTTTTATCACGATAAACTTCTCATTTTTAGAACTCGGTTACTTAAATTTACTAACACAAATAGGTACAATATCACATAAATACCCCAACTTATTATTAACAAGGTACAACTTACCCGTCAAACAACAACAGCATTACGACGCTTCACTAAGCGAGGGTCCCGAAAAAACTTTTTTGTTTTAAATACCCCGCCTGAAAAAGGTCGCCTAATTTGTCGACCGGAATTGGACATTATTTTCCTCTTTCATTGTTTGTGTTACGATTACCGGGAGAGCTAAATAGCGTTTAGCCGGCGACTTTTTCGTTTAACTTACCCGCTGTTACCGGCGTCGAAAGGGTTAAGCTCCTGCCGTAAACGAAAACTGCTTGATTTTCTTTCAAGAAAATGGGGTAAGAGGCTGAAAAATCGGTACCGTAATCTCGGTTTTGTGTTTCATTTCGTTTCAGAACAATTGTTAGGGTTGTTGTAGGTTGGGGCGGCTTTCAATTAGTAATAAAATATGCGGTGTGAAATTGGAATAGACAATTTTGGAAAATTTAATTACGCTTTACCTATTGTATATATTTATATTGCGTTGATGACCTTTGCAACTTATATCAATGGCAAAAAGAATTGACGATCGATTGACATTGCACATAGTTTTCGTATGGAGTATTTTGTCGAACTGAACTGAACTAGAGAACTGGCGAACTTTGTACCGCCTCAGAATCAGTTAATCAGTAAATTTATAAGCTGTCTTCGTGGTAATTTAGCTTTTATAAACTTAAAATGAAAATGACCATACTTCAAAATAGAATGATTTTATCAATTCGTCTGTATATTCCTTTTACATAATAATTATGTTTCTTGCTTAATAACTCTGTCAATTCTTAACCGAACTCGTTTTAAATATTTCCTTAAAATATTTTTTACATTTTATCAGATTATCTTATTATTAGAACTAGAATCTGTAAGTACCTACTCGTATTATATAACTAGACATGTTTATAGTCAGTACATTGGTTGGGCTCTATCCTCGGATTATGAAGCGACTATAATTTTCCAATTGATCAAATTGATTTGACATTGGTGTAGTAGCGTTTCGGACGATGTCATGTCGTATATTTCGTTAAAACTAGTGATAAAATTTAACTACAACATGAATAAGACCTGACACGATTTACTTTTTAACCCGGAATAAAATTATTTACTATTAACAATACCAGTACTAATTTTTTACTTAAAATTAGGCTTCACACTCACATAGACATACAATGATTCCCAATGCCGTGGTTATTATGAACATTCATAAGATAATAATACCAAAATGCAGACCTGGGAAAAAATTTAAATTCATTATTTAAACCTCGGCCCTCTACGATAGCAGGAGAGAAGTCCTAAGTTTATTTTCACTGCCCTAATAAGGGCAACGGTGGTACCTACCTGGTTGAACTGTATCAGTTCTGCCTCTATTTATAATATACATTCAGAGAAATATTCATCTTTATTTTCAGTTTAATAGTAAACTGAAATATATAGAGTAGTATGTCTGTTAAGACTCTATGCTATATCTCATTAACGTTAATGTATCCATCCAATGTAGAGGATATCTTCAACGAACTTTTACTCTACGTTGCATTACTGTTCAGACATTTTATATGTAAAGGACCCTTCGCCGTAATTATACGCTTTTAATCTTTTAACTGAACCGCAAACTATACAATGAGGAAGCTTAGTATAAAATCATAATAATATATTGCAGACTATGTTGTCTTAATGTACATAAATCTATTAAAAGGTAATAGAAGTGCACAAAACAAAGGCAAGAAAACGCTGATACTAGTTACCTTAATAAGGTGTGGAGCTTATGCTTAGCCTGCTTAACTTAACGCAATCTTATTCTGGAGGCGATCTCGTCTGAGAGCTTGATCGCTCGATGCGAGCTTATCAACAATCGCTCTCTTAATTGTTCCTTGGCGCATGTCGGGCCTTAATTAGTGAAAATACCGAGCCCTATCGCAAAGCATCTTTGATTTTGAATGCAATTATTGTCCCTTTGATAAACGGAGCGCGTTATGTGAGAGTGAAACAGGAAATTATTTGACTAACTTTTATATAATTATAAAACTTTTTTTTTATTGCGAAAAACTCATATCATAATTTTATTGGCATCTACATTTATAACATTTTTGAATTTGAATTTATTGTATTTAGACTGGTATAGTAATGAAATACAATCATTATGAAGGCTTTATTTGTTTGTATATGGTAACTAAATTAAAATTTTTGTAGCTACCTTTGAACATTGCAGCTCACCAAAACCAACGACTTTAATTTGTAATTTCTATTCAACTTCGCAATAAATGTAACTTCTCGTTTATTTTCCCCTTGCTCACCTCAATCCTTACGTAACGTGAGGGTGGATCGAAAACGCGGTGCCGTTCACGGAACAAGTTAAATGAAATCCACCCTAACGTTGATGCGTGGAAAATTTATACGAGAAAGTTGGCATAATGAATCTAATTAATGAAAATGTTCATTGGTTTGCGTACCAACGACTGCTGTAATTTAATTTTAATATGTTGCGTGCATACCGCATAAGCCCATTCAAATTATCTAGTGCGGATGATCTTTAGTTGCTCACTGAAATGTGTGCTGTAGCCCTTTTATCCTGTGACTGCGTAGGGACTCAAAAGGCAGTAAAGGCTTAAATTTTAATTAATTTTTCACTCCGTCGACGCCAGTGGAACTGGAAGCTTAATTAGCAAAATATTTCCCAATTCCTTAAACTTTAAAACGATTAATTAGTCTTGCTATATTAATGTTGACGACGACAGTAAGCCCTCTGTAAGCACTTAAATAAAACTTTACTTAAATAAAACTGTATGATAATACCCAGTATATTATAAGTAAATAGAAACTGTAGAATAAATAACAATCAGTGAATTTTTTTAATCTAACTTTAGATTAAAAAACATGGAACGAATAATTACAACATGCTTCACAAAATTTCGGTAAGCCTTCTGAAAATACATCAACCAGTACAAAGATATACCCGCCACTGTACTCAAAACATGGTATCGTGTATGTATCATGTAGGTAGGTACTCAAAAATTTGAATACGGGAGAACAGATCACAAAAGGCTTCCAATTCATTTGCTTATCTGTTTAAAAAGAGGTTAGCTACGGTATATTCAGAGCCAATGGAGCTTAATGTCACAAAATGTCAGTGTAGGCTCATCCATCCAGACATGTGAGCGATGAATGAGAAAAAAAACGTAAATATGTTCAGCGATGCGAGAGTTTTGAAGTGGATATCGGTATTTTTATTGAAGATAGGCTCCGCTGAAACGGTATTGTGAACGTTAGGCCTTGCTATGAATGGATGAATGCTTTGAAGATAATATTATGTTTTTGTTTTCTAATACTATACTAGCTTATGCCCGCAACTTCGACCGCGTTTACTTTTGAAACGGGTCTAGAGAGAAATCAAAATGGGTGACAAATAAAAGAATTAATTACTTGTCAGCTTCGCGAAATCTTGCAACAGGATAGGACTAGGATAGGATATTTTCACCATTCATCGTCATACAAAATTCAAAACCTTAACGAATGAACCACTCTATGCCCTATGGGCCATGTTAGTCAACTATGGCTTAAACCCTTCTCATATTATTGAGAGATCACTGCCTAGCAGTGGAACAGTATAGGGTTGATCATCATGATGATACAAGACAACGTTTACGCAGTGCTTAACAAACCTATTTGTTTATTTTTATCTTCTTCTTACTTATTATTCTTACTTATCTTCCTTCCGTCCTTCTTCTTCTTACTTATCTACAAAATAAAATTTGGACCGTCGACTACAAATTTTAGCTGTTTCAAATTATTTTATTTTAAGGAAACTAGAACTATAATTCAAAAGCGACCATACTTGCTTTATTAAGCTACTTCTTACTTCATCGAAAGTTTCAAAAGGCATGAAATATTCATTTTCAAGTCAACTTAAACTACGAACAACGAAGTTCCATCAGGAAGTGCAATTTGTATGAATCAGTAGGGCTATTAGCAGCCCTTTCTCTTGTTTCTGTTCTAGGGGCGAAGGAGGGTGCAATTACTGACATCCGCGCAATATCAAGTTTGCCACATTGCAATGTTTACTGGTTCCAATTTGTACCTACAGTTGGTTTTGGAGATAAATGGGCATAGTAATTTATAATATTAAACACTCTAAGTGTCAAAGCACCATAAAATAGGTACTTGCAACTTGAATTTCTTAAAAATAGTATTATTTTAAAATGGTTTAGATTTAGAAACTATTAGAGCAATGGATTTCAGTCAACTGTTAAACTTCAGGTTTACTTTCATCTATTTATATCTTACATTACTTATACCTACCTATGTTTTCGTTTTGTATGTTTTAAGTATTCTATGTTCTAAAATGTGAAGGTAAAAGTGCTTCACTTGGAAAATACTTATTCTAGTATTTTCGAATGGGTACACTTCATATCCAAACTAAAAGCCATGATAAAATAACACACATAGAACTTTTATTCCCTTGCCAATTCAGCGGCCGCATCCTTCAGCCCAATGGTGTTGACACAGAGAAAAACTTTATATTAAGTTACACGTCACCCTACATTTCTGAGGCGATTGTTGCCAAATGGTGTGTTTTAATATCGGTCGAGTTGCCAATAGTTACTGGCAAGTCTGGCAGCAGTAATGGCAGAGCTTGCGCTTATAACGGAAACATAAAATCTTCTGTGAATAGTTATACTAGGTTATATACTACGCCAAGTGCTGATTGGCTAGTTCTATTAAAATCTTATAGCTATGTTTAAAAACTGCTTAAAATATACTAGCAATTTGGTAAATAATAATCTAATAATTAAATTATGTTGGTATCTCCGCCTTCATTCTTTATTACCGCGAAGCAATATTGTTCTGTGTACATACTCATTGACATGTCTATGAGCTATAGGGAGTTAGGTGGAACATGATGGAGTCTGCCTCAGTCTCATTTCTGATATCTTGAAAAAAAAAAATCATTCTGTGATAAAATAAGACAGGTATAGATCAAGTACGACAGAGATAGGTACTTAATTCAGCAGGAATCAATAATTATGTTATATTGAATGAAAGGTATATTATCATTGATCAATTTGATCATCCTAGCCCTCAAGAGTATACCTACAGAAATAGCAATCTACGACTACCAATCATATTCAATCACTTGCTTGGGTCTTAAAACCATTTACAATGTAACTGAACAAACACAAGTTATTATTCCCCATTTATTTTGTTACAAAACAATTGGAATCCGTATGATAACATATTAGTAGCATAACACGACAGCAACTGTTTACATTTCACCATACTCAACATTTCTTATCGGGGACTTAGAAAACATGAATGTGAATGAATGAACTCGAATGCCGATACAGTAGCCGGCGTAGGTGTCTAACGTGCCACATGTTAAGTGAATTACCAGTATAATTAGACCCTTTATGGCAGCTTGGCACATTTTTCTTCATATTAAGGAGATGAGGATTTGCTCATCAATTTATCCTAAGTTATATTCTTTGGAATCAGATGGATTCTAAATCAACAGTTAAATAAGTTACTATAATAGTAGATACCTATATTATTAACACTGATCTACAAGCTATGTAAGAATTAGTAATAAACAGTAGACAGACATGCAGAGCTACTAGATGAGAATATACTACCACTAGAACATTTTCCATGCCAAGAGTACCCTTATCAAAATGAAGCTAGCTAACTTTGTGTTAAACGTATTGAGAGGTCAACAGTTACTGGCGGCTTCCATGGACGTGGGAGGTACGTTAAGAAAGAATCAAGATCGGCGTTACGGAAGCTAGGTGATGCATTGGCATTCTCTCAATCGCGAGATCCGAGATTAGATCACACTTACTCTGCGCAAACTGCTTCCGAACGTTAAGTGAACAGAAAGATTAGTTGATATTTTCTCTATTGTACCTACTACAAAATGCATTGGGTTGTGATTTTTCACAAATTGCTAAATAACTTTGATAGGTTTTTTTATGAAAGGAAGTAGCAAAATAATTATGTGATCACCGCTGACTACGTAAATTATTAAGATTACTTACAAAGGAATGGAAATACGTCGATAGCACTATCAACTATGTATCATAATTCAATTAAAATACAAAATATGTACATAATTACGGAAGAAAGTGTTAAGTACCTATGGATGTGCTATTTGGCTTCTCAAGACACCTTAGAGACATGTCAAAATGCGTCAAGGAAACATAAACTACCTACTTGCAAATTCCCAAATAAACGTAATAATAAAGTAGGTACCTAAATGAAAACAAACAAAGTCTATATTTTAAACTTAATAGGTAAGTAGGTACCTAATAAAACACATAGACACAATTGCCTACTTTAAGCCCTATCAACCTTTTCGATTTAGACCAGACAGAAGTCGGTAGCAGCAAAGATATTATCTTGATATGACCATTGTATTAATCGATCCATTCGAATGCTAAGTAGTTTAGAACTCTCACGGCACGAACTCTAATCAACTTAATGGTTGTCAATTTATTACATTGCTAATTGTTACTACGCGCATTCTCATGTAACTAGTATTGATGGGCCAATCAAAGTTATGATTAGGTTTATTTACCTGTCCGCCAACGCAAGTATTTATGGCCTGCTCTCTTGATATTCGTCTTGTCGTCGTTTTGTTTTGTTATTTATACATTGCGCACAAACAAGCGATATTAATACTATACGTGCCTTTTACGACTGCGATGTATAGCGACGTGAGCAATAAAACTAACTAATAATTACTGTTTTGCTTATAGTCGTGTCCTTAAGAACAAAGTTTCTTAACCTTATCGAAGTCGTGAATTAAATTAAGGTCCTGTTTAATTATAGTAAGTCAAAACTCAAATTAAAGTCATTAATTAAAACCAAGTCTAGACGCTGCTCTTGACAACGATGGTTCTTGATTGGGATCGCCATGTCAGATATGTTATCTACTTACATCAATCCTTAATCATTAAAATTCTTTGACAGAAAATTAAAAAAAACTTTTTACGTCATACATACCTATACCTTTTAAAACAGCCCGTTTAAAACCGCTAGAGTCAGAAATACAGATTTATCTCAACGCTTTACTTTTACGTAACCGCGAGAGATAACCTACAAAAGTGAAGTGATGAAATATTTTGACACACCATAATTAGCTTTTTAAGCTCACGCGCCAAAGGTTGAGCGTGCCCATCCCACACTAGACACAAAACACTAATGTATATTACGTGGGTGTTCATCTTTCATTACAAGAACAAGATGGTTCATCACGATCGAAGGCACAAAACACTGGCGCAAACCTTCCACTTTGTAATTGAAAACGTTCCATGACACTTGGCCGACGTTGATTGATTATTTTTCGAAGTTCTGTTTGTTTATGATCTCAGTGTTTTGTGTCAGCGCCGAAATTGGTTGGGGCTCCAATCGGCTTCATTAGTTGAGATTGAAGCACTGTTCTTCAGGATAAGGATACGATAGGCTAGCGCAACGTGTAGCCTATCGAATGTTTTCAAACCGTTTATACTGAGCTCAGAAGATAAATATAAAATTGACCCTAGACATTTAACATCAGAGATTAAATATAAAAGATATTATAATAATTGTTTGTATGAAGGATTTGAGTTTCTCGTAGGTGAACGGAACTTTTAGTCTGTTGTTTCTATTACCTAAGTTGTGACTTTAATTCATTGAATGTGAACGAACAAACAACAGTGCTCTAAATTACGCATCGCTTTAAATACGTATCGGTAAGGCAGTAAGATATGGCAACTGATTGCTATAAGCTACAAAACAGAAGTAGGTAGGTACCTACCTATAAAGTATGCTTGTTATAAACTTATTTCCTTCTTTTTGCATTGTCTTGTTTATTTTCGCTCCAAAAACAATCTATTTGGAGCGTATCCAAACATCGGGATAAGACTTCAAAAGTTGTTCAGTTCTTGTCTTAGTAAGTTTCAGTTGAAATGTTTTGCCCCGAGAGAGTTGAATTTTCCATAACACCGACAGTATCGAAAAATCAAGTTTCTGTTTAGGCGCAACCGTTCAAAACTCAATCTCGAAGTACTTTATAATCGGCAAAACTCCGCGTTTGACCTTTAGCAACTTGAGCGCTATCTTCAAATGTAAGTATTGGAAAATAAATCTCATGTTTTGTACTGAGACGGCAACATAAATTGTGCGTCCTAAAACGCTATTCCTAGGCACTTCCAATTCCAGATTTAGCTTCGCTGGTATGCACGATAGCAAAATAATGTCGCCGTAGCCCGTAAGAGGAACGTACGCAACATCTTCTTTCTTATAAGCCATGTATATCCTAACTCATTATCTATTAACACGCCGCAGAACTTATGCCCCTCCTACGTTACTCCCTATCTCGGCTTAAACAGCACTTTCCCGGTTTCGTTGCGTCTCGGACTCTGATCAGATAGCAACGCCCGACGCTCGCACGAACAGACACTATACACTTATTTATTTACCGCACTAAGACGATTATTTACGACGCAAACCGTGTAATAGCTTGCAGTATCTTGTTTTTCTTTAAAAGATCCGGCTTCCACAACATGCATCATTTGAGGCGAACAAGCCGATTCGACGATCTCAAGCCGACATCTTTCCTTTTTTTCGTAAAGAATATATTCGCAACACGAGCCAGATTAGCATAGGAAAGTAATTTAAACAAATTGCCTTAGCGATTTTTGTGAGAAACGCAACGCAATTTGCGTAGATAAAGTAGGTTTGTATCTGTTAGTCGATATATCAACGTTTGTGTGATACTTCAATAAATTTATAGGTCGTTAATTATAATGTTTTCAAATATTAAACGTAGCTGTCTGATAAATTATATGTGGGTATACTCTTTTCTTTAGTAGCTCTGTCCTAACACATAGGCATCCATATCCATCCATATTACTACTACAGTTGTATACCTATGAGGTTTAGTAGGTTTGCATTCACACACAAAACAAATTCAATAATTTGCTGTGCGGCAGAAATGGGTGAGCGGGTAGCGATTCCTTCATTTCCCACAATCTAAAAATAAAACATACCTAAATAATACAATCGTGTTCTTTGATGTTTTGTGAGTATCACTACACATTTATAGGTAGGTAGGTATATGAAAATCGTAGATATCATTCAAAATCATAATAAGTTTACTAGATATACAATTAAAAGGGTTCGCTGAATATTAGCGCGTCTTAATGCTGAGTGGGCACCTTTTTTCACGGAATTTAATAAACTTACGTTACTTTGTACATTATTTTTGAATGTTATTTCTTGTTCGTGACTAATAAATGATTTGTTGGGAAAAACAACTGAATCCTGTCGCCGTAATAGCAACAAAAACAAAATGTCTCCACTCGAAACTTTTATTAAATTGTGAGACAGTAAATCTAGCGATGTTACCTAATTTTTCGTTATGTTATCAAAGTTTTTATTGTTTATATATCTTTTATACGACGGGAGAGCGCGGAGGTTCCATAATTCATCGAAATTATTTTGTGTGCTTTGGAGTAATAAAGGAGAAAAGACCATCACATTAAGGACCCGTTTAACTGTTGCCCGATAACATTTTGCTGCGAAATACGTAAAAGTGTACATAAAGATAAGTCCTGCTACGCTTTACCAAAATTTTCCCAGTAAATTTTATTCGTACAAAAACGATTTTCGGATAATGTCTTCCCATTAGAGGTTCGGAAAATGCGATCTTTTGTAAGCTTTTTGCCTTGCGGACCCACTTTTATATTAACAGCAGGGTATTTTGTTCAAAAATTATAAACAGAACGTGCTTACAATTCGTATCGAATTCGAAACTTAAGTTTCGCTTTTTTATTGGTCATTAAAATTAATATCAAACATAATTTGTAGATTCGTTACAAAATACACTTTAAGCCTGTATTCCATTAACTCCGACACTAGACCTAATAAAGTTTTAAAATGACGCCTTTATTGGATCGGCTGCGATCATAAAATCCCCCTGTTATGCCATTTAACGGGTGGCCGACATAAAAACTATTTATAACTCGCTAAGAAAAGTGTTTCGTATACATTGAGAGCAATAAATATTAATATCGGAGGACCAAAGTTTCTTTTATGAGTGTTCCTTATACGTATCAGTGAAAGTATACAAGGACACATAGGTACGATCCTTTTCCTGGAAAACTATTTTGTTCTTAAAATACACAAGTGACACCTTGCTACTTAGCACGTCCTTTGGCTTTATTTAAGGTTTTTTTCAAGGAGGCATAAAGGCGAATGAGATAGTATTGATACAATGTCGGGAGAAGATTGATTTGTTTGGATTGAATGATGAACTAATACTTTGTAATAAAATGATACCAATTAACGTGTTGACATAGAAATGGTGGCATTTGAACTCAAACAATCTCGTTACTTCTTTTCTTTTAAGAGACCTCAAGTAATCAAAACCCTCCCACTAAGGATCTAAAGTTATTTAATAGTTCGAGGGAGGATAATAAAATTAAGTTCATTCTTACAGCATTACGTCATATGCGGTGCAATAAAAATAATGGAGATCAATTTTAAATGAGTCACAACCATAAAGCTGACTGCAGTAGTTTGAGAAGGCGCCCTGAATAGAATTGTAAGTCATAAATCCATACAAAGATTGTTATCCACTTTCCTTTCTTGTTGTTTTGTCGCAGCATCCCTTGTATGCAAATTGGTTCAATTTCGGCTTACGCTTTCTGTCAAAGTCGTCATAAATAACTGGAAAAAATTGTATAAGGGTCTTGTAAGAAGCCGGTGTAATATCCTCTGTGGCGGGACGCGAAAACTTATGTTTTTGTATTATTTGCCAGCCTAAAAATCTTTTCAGTAACAATATAGTTGAGACTGGTGAACATACAGAGTGTGCAAATTATATAATAATATTTTATTTAAAAAATTGTTTCTCAGAATCTTTCGTTAAGTGTGAATGAATAAAAATTTTCTCACGCCGGTTCTTGCTTATTTAATCAAGAAACTGGAGGAATAAAGGTACAATTTTTCTTTATCTTAGTATGGGAATTCATTTACAATGTTCTTTCTCAGGAAGTAGGTAAGCCTGTAGAAAATGTTAATACGTGAAAAGTGATACAGATGTTTTTGAATTTTTTTAAAAAAAGATTGATTTTAATTTAATTCAAAGTCTTCGTTTGTCACTGAAATTTTGAATTTTTCATTTGCTTTCGAGATGTTCTTCGAGATAATATAATTCGGACATCATTAGATCAAGACATGTAATCCACAAATAAATCCCATTAACCATCCCGTCTAATGGCTGATCTTCTTAGCGAGTTACAATAAAACAAAGTTGATTAGGAGCGTCGTGATGTTCCGACCATAACCCAATAGTTTCGTATAGAGATACATCTCACGGTGTATGTAATGCCCCAATAAAATGTTTATTATTACTCACAGCCGTTTTAATCACATTAGAAGCCTTCACTGGACGTAAATCGTATACAATGAAGCGAGAGTAATAAAGCCGGGAAAACTGGATTTAATTAACGATGTAATGCGACACGTTTTGTCAGAGTAGGTAGGTACGTAAGCGTAAAACATGCTCTCACATTTTTAAATGGAATAAAAATATTGGAACGTAATTCAGAAGGGTACAACGAAATTTCATTAAACGTTTGTGCGTTAGCAAACATTTGGATTCATATGGGGCTTTGTTCACTGTGTGGTGGAGAAAGCAATTCCCAATTTTACCCGTTTCCCCCTATAGGCAAATCCTCACGAATTCCTAAACCTAATATGTTTGAAGGCACGAAGGATCAAACTTGAGATACAAAGTTACTAGAAATTCCCCAATTTTGGCCTGTAATTACGATATTGTAGTTAAGAGTTAAAATAAGAACAGAAAAGCAGTGTAGTAATAACGTTGAAACGAAGATTAAAAATGAAACGTCATTTGTCAAAAGCTCCCGTTATTAAACGAACTCAAGCAGCGAAGACCATGTCGTTTCTCTAAAAACATGTCGTGCCACATCACGCTGTAGTGTAGGAAAGGGAATAAAAAGACGGGCTGGCACTAGCACGATCCATCAAGCATAATGTTAAAGACGTCTTCAACCGCAATCGTGACGAATACGTGCCAGACTTGTGAATATAAAAACGTCACACGGTCCGCTACAGTTCGTTCACCTTTGTGATTTCTCGCAAAAGCTTCAGAAATCCTAGTACTCAGATATACCCGTAATTTTAAGTCTTATTCCTCTGAATCTCAGGACCGTTCCCTCTGTCTTTATGTCCGACGAAACTATGTTTAAGAGCCACAGCGATGGGACTAACAGCTTCGCTCCCTTAATTACCATGCCTTGCTGGGGAAATAAAAAGAGTCGAAGAGAAATAGTGGCTGCCTCCTTTTGTGAGTCTTGAAACAAAGTTTTACTATTTCTCTTTTTATTACGTACTACGAAATACGATAGATTAAAAACATCGATTAGTCTTGATTATCTTACTGGTCCTTTTTTATCTTTAGGATGATTACATAACAATTTTTGGTACACTGCAAAGTTTTTAAGTTCTAGTAGGTAATTTTCATAATAATGTAAGGTAATGACATAATAATATAGTATATAAGTAGTAGTTTATTAAGTTCTTTGCAATGGTTATATTTGATATTGATTTTTAGGTCTTCACAAGGAAACATTTGGACCCTTTTTATTCCATTACCGTAGATAACGCCTGTTATAATAGTTTCCTTTACCATGTTTTTCTCTCCTATTCCTTTTTATTACCGCAATGTTTCCTTAATCGCATTCCCTACATTTGTGTTCACAAATGTATATTATACGAGTATGTATATGAGAATTTTGCATCGTTATGGTCTCTTCACCACACAATATTATTTCAATTTTCTCGTAGTATTGGACGAACATTTTATTACACACCTTATTAAAGTAATTATTGGAGTTTCTTGTTTCTGAAGAATGATTTCGTATAAAATTTATTTACGGAGCACCCAGTTAATTAAGTAGGTAATAATTAAGTAGTAGTAGTAGTTAGTACTCATTAGTTAAGTACCTAAATTGATAATTAGGAAGTTTGTGCATACCATAATATTATGTGTCATCTCATTGAAGTAGATGAACGATCTCAAATCTATACCAATTAGATATATGAATATTTTAGATATTGCATAATTAAGCTGATTATATTTAATGTAGCGGTCGAAAATAATTCTACTTATCAAACGATGGCGCCTTTTCCAAAAATATCTCTGAATATAAAAAACTATCGACCCAAAAAAAACCCTGAGCAGTCTTCGAGAAACCTTCTCGTTTATTAGTATAAAATAAGATGTCTACATCTAAAAACACCATCACATCACATCTACATCCACTAGATGTAAAATAAGATATCTATGTATGTACCTACTATATGTAATATATTATTATGTAATAATATAGACAGCGTAGTTATCTATTGCCTTCAACCCTTTTTTATGTCCCACTGCTGGGCACGGGTCTCTCCCCACAACCGGGGAAGGCCTGGAGCA
>DWAV01000436.1:0-20051 GCA_018231305.1 Noctuana lactifera
TTTAAATTTTAACTAATTTTAACTAAATCCCCTATAAATTTCAAGTCGCTACGCCAAGAAAAAAAAAGTGGTCCCTCAGTCCAGATGCACACCAGCCAAGCCAGTGCAGCTAAGGGCCATCCTTTTTTTCATATAACAATCTTTATTATACATTTCATAAACCTTCTTGTAAAGAATTCTCAGTAAAAATAAATAAGAATATAAAAGGCGTTTCAGTTCGGTAAAATCTGTATTCAAAGTCTCCTTATTCATATTTTAAATATAAAATTAAAAATAAAGGTTTTAAGATTAAGACTTAAGAGGTGTTGACATAGGAGATCTCAATATTGTCATATCCATTCTTTCGTGTCCATTGTATGATCATTCTTCGTTTTTTTTTCTCTTGAAGCTCTGAAAGTTCCTTTTTCTACCTATATTATTTGTTTATTGTATAGCAAACGCGCTTATATCTATCAAATAATTTCTTCCTTTATTTTAGAAAATAATATAAAGATAATATAGACAACACTGCTCTAATTTGCCCTTATATACCTACCATTATTGTATGGTTTAATAATAATATATTATTGTAATTTTTTTTTATTTTTGGTTATGTACTTTTTATCTTATAACCTTTCCAACTTTCCTGACTGATCTTATCCATATTATCGTCCTTGTTCCTTTCTGCCTCGTTATGTCGTTGGCGATGCGCAAATAGCGTGATGCCATTTAAGAAAAGTTGCCACAAACAAAAAAAAAAAGAGGCAAATAAATCCACTTGCCATAAACTTTTGGCAAAGAAACAACAGATTGAATATATTATTGGGAACGGCCATCCACAAAAATTTATCACTGGATTTGAGATTATATTAGGCATTTATGTATCATTTTTAAATGGGCATGATATTGTTTACTATTCACCTACCTAGGTAATATAAAATATCAATCTATTATAAAAAGAAAAATAAAATATGTATGTACCTTTTTCAAATACATTTTAATCTGTCATTCAATTTTAATTATTTTTTTATGTAATTATTCTTGTTTTCTTTTGTACCTATTCTCTTAAAATTGGGAATGGGTTTCATGGTAGGCAAATTAAACAAAATTTCACACTGATTATAGTTTATTAATAGAGTATTTATTACATATTATTTTGTAATTTGCAATAAGTAGCTAGTTCCGGGGATTTCTTCCGCTGCGGATTACTAATGATTACTAACATCCAGGTTTACTAATGGCTTTTATATTTAAGGAAGTAGAGACTAAGTAGGTATATAATAAGTTTATAAAAAGTTACAATAAAAGATTCATAATAATATATGGTAGACAGCTCCGACTTACTACATAAAAGTTTTACGAACAAAAATATGTAAATTCTACACATAGGTAATGCTAAATCACATTTTTAGAAAAGTTTAATAAATTAACAAAACAATAATAGGTATACAGGTAAGTATCAAAATATAAGTATGACTTATCGAACAAACCTTTTTTTAAATTTATTAATAGTTACAAAGTACATACAAACTATGGATAGATTGCATAATATTGATGCTTGTTAATATAAGTAGCATTCTCGTTATATCCACCGTGTCGGTATACATTGGATCCAATGAGTTTTTTCTCTCGATATAATTTTTAAAGAATCGAAAATAATTATATCTTTAGTTCTATTACTCTCTATTACGATTATTCTCTAGATCCAATTATATTTTTCTCTATAGGTCTACTGTAGTATATTATTTCAAGATCATTAAATCAATCAAATTAAGTCAGCCGCTAATGTTACATTCTTCTGTACTTGTCCCTGATCTCTAAATTAGTAGGCATCGAGGACCCCCGTATACAACCGGCATTCTCTTTCGGACCAACGTCTCTTTGACCTCTTTGAAACAGTTAAACGGATTCTCAGTCAAATTTCTAGCATAAATCATTTTTTAAACAAGGCAGTAAACGTCAGGTAATATCTGCCTCTCGTTAATGGGGCAAAGCTAACTTTCATGGAACAAGCATCATGAAATGGTGGTGGACGGCACTTATGTTGCACTGACATTGATCATAATAAACGAAACAATAGCCGAAGAGCTGAAGAAAATCAATTTTATTTGTAGCTGCCCATATTAATCAACGCTAAAAAATGATGAACTAGCAAGAGGCACTCTGTCGGCGTTTCTCCAGTGATGCGCAGTGTTACCAACATTTGTGATAGACGGAATTCAGGTTGGTGGTGCGGGGATGATAGGGCCCACCCCACATGCGAATACGGGGCTCCACTTCATTATTTTACTCCCGCAAGACAGTGGCCCGATGCACTCCCAGACCAGAGCCAGACCATAAATACAATATAAACATACATTACACACAGATACAGAACTAATGTAGGAACGTAAATAACCAAATTATGATTAAAATAGTACGGTAGTAGTCATTAAAATATAACAAAATAGAAATATAATTAGGGAAAATTACTCTGAAGAATGTTGCTTCAAAATTGCGATGTGCTCCTAAATTTTAAAGGATAGTTTATTACACGCTAATTTATAAGACGTCTAGGAGATCGTTTTACAGCCGTTTGGGTAGACCCAGTTGAAAATATTTGAAATTGACTATTTGAAAGTATTTCTCGTTCTAATGAGAAAAAATATTGTTATTGGATCAAGGATCTAACGAGAATGATTTGCATAGTTAACCTAAATATTGACACATATGTTTTTATGTACCTATAATAAATTACTTACATCTATAAAATAAAAGCAGTCAAGCATAATTTTTTTTTAAATAATAGGTAACTAACAAGTAAAATAAATATACTACAGTATTCATACAGTAGTAAATATCCATCACACTAACAGCTCTGTCAGAACCTGTCCTAATGCTGCTCATTCGATTCTTTTTTATGAAAAACAAAAATTTTCAGTGTTGTTATAAATAATATAGATTCAAGCTGTACTCGTTTTTTTGTTAGTAAATTCTTACAAATAATTGCTAAAAAGTTAATAACTTTGGTTCAAAGACATATATTTCATAATTCAAAAGAAGAAAAAAAAAACTGAAATAAGTCATTTAAATAATAATTATGACAAAATTAAAAAGCAAAGATAAACTCAAAATGATGGAAAGATTTAAAATTACAAAATAGATTTTTGTAAAACAAATTGTTCATTAAATAAACAAATAAAATAAAGATAACTCTCTAATAATATAAAAGAAAAAAAAATGGATTCTAATGAATATAAAATAAATTTCATAAATTTTTTAACTCATATAATATATTATGCTGATTGAGGCTGTTCATAACTTTTTTTACAACCTTTAAATTTTTTGTGGAAAAGATTTACCATTATGAATCGAATGACACCTTGACTTTTCCAAGAATTTGACATGTTGTTCCATAAATGGTGCTTGGTGACTCTACAAGTAATGAGTTTTAGCAATGAGTTGTGTTGCTGATAAGACATGGGTAAATAAATAGAGATAGACCAATTAAAATATAACCCAGCTTTAAACCATCCAGGTCATTTGAGTCACATAGTTAGAAGTAGTAAATGAAAAGTTGATTAATATATTAAAAAAGTGCAGAAAAATATGCCAGATTTTTTAAATCATAATTAACATTTTTCTTTATAATTAATTTAAGATTTATAGTTCTATACTTCCAAATGATATGATGATAATTTCATTAAAAATATTAATAATTAATGAATCTTATTTATTTAAATTAACTGAAATTTATTTAATACCTTTTTTTATTTCATTGATTTGAACTAAATTATTGATTTTATTACTTTTTCTCAACAATTACCACTTATTATTAATTTTTTTTAAAGTTTTTAAAGACTACTACTTAAAAAATACTTAAGAAATAAAAAAAATTAGGTACGTTTTAAAATAAATATAAATTAAAAAAAATGGAGATCGAGCAAGGGTATGTCTTCTGTTTGTCTAGTCTTTAGTGTGCTCCAGCAGGAAGCCTGAAGCGGCAAAAGGGGCAGGTATTATTCTGAAACAATTAATTTATACAACAAAATAACATATATATTTTTTATTATATTACTATTAATACACATGTAAATTTCTTCAACCCAAATAATTAGAATATTTACCTAATTTAATATCATACCATGCCAGTGTTTCTTATTGTTTTATAAGTACCTACTTAATTAAGGATTTTTCTACAGCTAGTGCATTTCTGGAGGATTATGTAATATAAGTATCTAAGGATTATTTCTTCATATTAAATAGGAATCATTGATATAGTTGTCATGGAATAATATTACGAAAATATTCAGCGCTTAAGTTAATATCTAAATGTTCATTGTTTTTGATGGTTTCATACTAAAGGTCACAGAAATTTTATCTTAAAAATACTTAAGAACATAATATTGCATTGTATACTATACCTCTTTCAGCCATGTTATCAAGCACAGTGGATGAAAAATGTGCTTGCACGGCATTTCTTTTACTATATCATTTTTCTTGTAGTCCAAGAGACAGATAGAGCACTCCTTGCCCTTTTCTTGTATTATTATCTCAGGAAGATTGTTAATAACTTCCTTGCAGGCTGGACGGGGCATCCTGATAAATAGAAATGTGCATCCCTATATTTCACTTTTTAGCCAAAACTACTAGCCGCAGAGCAGCTGAACATCCCCATATGTCACCATAAAAGATACAGAGGGGTCCAAAATGTATTTTTCTTTTTTATTGTCATAAGTTACTATGCCTTTACATTTGGACTGATCTAGAATGATCTCGATAGCTAGATATTTTAAGAATTATTTGAAATACCTATTCTGGTATTATAATATATTAATATTTATATACAGTAAAATATTATATTATTATTATAATATTATAAAATTTTATTATTTGTCATCAAGCATTGGAAATCACCTAAATATCTCCCTCTTTTCAAGCTATTATATGAAAAAACTAGATGACCCGGCAAGCTGCACATAAAATCAATAAATAAATAAAATTCTAAATTTTAAACCAAAGATATGAAAAAAAATTTTCACTTTTGAATTTAGAGTCGTTAGTCAAAAGGGACCACTCGGAAAATGGACCGCTGTTCCTTTTTGCCAATTAATTTAATTTAAATATTTTCTTTAGGCTAATAGGACCACTTATAAGTATAATTATACAGAAATTCTATTGTTTGCTGCAAACTTTTATTGCTTTTATTTATCTGGAAAGTTGAAATTTAAGAAATATTGAATTTGTATTGAGATTTAAAAATACAGGATAATAACATTAACGATTAGTCTGATAAAGGGTCTTAAAGATTTCAAAATATTGGCATTTCATTCATTTCATATTTTAAGCCTCTATGGTAAAATATTAATAACTATGGATTTTCTATTTGTTACTTTTATTAATTTGAAGCGGATCGGTGAAAATAAAAAGAGTCCATACAACTTTTTGTTGTGTATCCCTATGGGTCCCTAAAAATGTCCCTAAAAAAGTATCCTATATATGCCGGATGTGAAAAAGGTAAATAAGTTTTGTTCAAATCCGTTTACTGGTTTTCATGTGATGCCTCCACAGACAGACAGACAAAAGTTTAAAAAAATATATTTTTTGCTTCTATATACTGGTCCTAGTTTTAAACAATATAAATACTGGTTCTATATATACTTCTGGTCCCAATCAACCAATTTAAAAGATGCTATTGGCAAAAGGGACCACAGTCCGTTTTACGAGGTCCCTTTTGACTAATGACTCTTAATTTGATTTCTGAACGATGGGATGAACATCAAAGATTTGACAGGTAGGAATAGTTTCTAAGGGAAAACGAAATAGTTGCCTTTACTATATTCACAATATTTTTATCATATTTACTCACCTTTAAAGAAAAAGGAAAGTTCAGGGAAATCAGTTTTTATCAGAAGTTTTGTTTTGTTTAGCAGAATGTCTAGAGTTAAGGATTTGTGTCTGGTCTCAAAACTATAGTCATGTGTACTCGAGTCAGAATTCAAACACGAGTACCATACTCGAGTCGAGGATTCGAGTCAGGAATCGAATAATACCAATCAAACTGATTTGAGCCGACTCGATCCAATAAAATGGCAACTCAGCCATCACTAGCAATAACTGCTGGGTCAAGACTCCGTCCATCCAAACATTATTGGAAGAGAGCCTTATGGTGGTAATTCAGTATTTGCTTAGGACCAAGTACGGAGTAGAAAATGGGT
Source organism: Noctuana lactifera (assembly GCA_018231305.1). Lineage (NCBI taxonomy): Eukaryota > Metazoa > Arthropoda > Insecta > Lepidoptera > Hesperiidae > Noctuana > Noctuana lactifera. The sequence goes on from DWAV01000436.1 coordinate 6,177, forward strand.
CCCTGACTATGGCAAGATATGTAACAGACAGACAGACAGATATGATTATGGTAGTAGAACTTGTATGGTTCGACCTGGGAAGTACCACCACTGCACCCATGTCTGCCGTGAAGAAAATGAAGCATGAATGTTTCAGTGGAAAGGTGCAGGTACCTGACACACTTACATGAGGCGACAAGCAGCCTCCAGGATAGCAGTGCAACTACATGCAACATCAGGCAGGATACGAGTCTGCTTGAGGTTGGATGTAGATGTCCATGGATGGCAGCGATCACTTAACACCAGGTAGACTGCATGCTCGTCTGCTACTTCATGTCATAAAAAAAAGACATTTTAGACAGACAGAGCAGATAGTGAAGGCTTTTGCCCGATTCATTGACGACAATAATCTTTTAATACAATATGATAATGCTTGACCTCACATTGTGCAGGTAATTTCGGAGTATCTTATTGCCGGAATCCAAGTAATTGACTGGCCAGCAAAAATGTTGATTTGATTGATTCTATTAAAAAAATTTTAAAAGCTTCTTTTGTATAAATAAATGTGATTTAAATAATAATAAAGTGTCTTTGGAGTGTAGTGCAGACTCTGAAATGCGACAATGAAGACAAAGATCTTTATACCTTATAAACCTAATTAACTACGTCTCATATTGTTTTGCGTCGCATGTACCTACTTAATTGTATCTACTGAAAGTGAGGATAATAGCTTGGATATGCATGCAATGTATGTTTAAGAAACAGCTCTACATTATAAAATATGAAATACATACCTGGACCAATCATTTGGCCAGGCTTCTTCGAATCGCGCAATATCAATGAGGAAACTCCCCAAACGAAACGTAGCTGGTAACTGAATCTGTTCCAGATCCCGACGCCTAACTTCCTGCACGTAGTCACCCATGACAACAGCTACAATCGTCTCGGATCTTCTTTAGATTTAAAACAGTTTCAGATTTAAAAATAGCGTCGTCAAAATGGCTGAACAAGGTATGAAAGGTATACTTTCGTACCTCCTCTAAAGGCAAACTGCGAACCCCGAATGCTTTGGTTCGGACCCTGTGTTCAAAATCAATATTACACAGCAGAATAGGGATACCAATATCCAAATAAATTTTGATTTACACAGACTACTAACGGATTCACTTCATATATTCTCTGTCTACGACTTCACACTATGTACATATAATAAACTAAACAAGTACAACACTATTACTGTACTGTAGCCCTATCACGAACATTTCGTCACAAATCGGTCATCGAGTAGTAACTGTTACATTTTGTATGGGATTTTGAACAGCGCTCCGTATCGGGCGTATTGGGAACTAAAAATCGTATGGATAAAGTGACATTAGGTACGTCACTCGATTACTTATCGTAGTTCTTTATTATTCGTGATAGGGCTCTACTGTACTGTTATTTATATACAGGATTGTAAATTCAAAATTCCTCCAAATTGGTCAGTATATTCCTATATTTATATGTACATTCTAAGTAGTCTGTGATTTATATTTATTGTATTGTAAGCAATTATTGAAACATGCAACTACTCACTGCGAAATTTTTGTTTGCAAATTAATTTATTTTATCTTTTTTTAAACTTTTAAAAATGACTGTCGCCGATCAAGCTATTACTGAGATACTATATCAAACATGATTTTAAAATAAACGAAAAGGTTATACTTGGTAAACATTGTACATACTGCCGACCATTCGACAACATTACCATGATTTATACACTTCATTCGATTAGTGTATCGATAGCATATCGATAGACCTACTTGCAATTTTATTTCGATCGCCTTGACTACCAACAGCCAATACAGCCATTTGAAAGAGAGAATGTTAAACCACAAAGCGTTGCCCGGCAACCAAGGCCAGAAAGGAACTTACAACATCCATACATAAAAAAGTAGGGTAGGCTACCTTTTTATTGCTGTTCTTTTTTTGTTTTTACGGTTTTAATTTTTATCAACTTGATTTAATTATACGGTCCCAGTTTACTTCAAAACTAGCCTATGCCCTATGTCCGTGACTTCCTCCGCGTAAACCTCTGAATCTAGAAGAACATTGAAATAAAAAATGAAACTAAAAACTTTTTTTTTTAATTTAACAGTTTTATTGTACAGAAATATAGGTAATAAATGGTAAAAAATGTAGACAGGTACCAGGTATTACAGAAATTAAAATAAAACGTAGGGAATGTCGATGTCGTTATAATATTATCTGCAGTCAACCGCTATTATATGCTTTGCATGCATCAACATCCCTCACACATGTATAAAAAAATTAAGGGTTTAAAGGTTATGAATCTAAAGCTTTTTTTATTTACATGGAATAATCTCCAGTTAAGTACCTATCTATGTATTGTCTCTGTTTTTTACTTACAAGCTACTATACACAATGCAAAAATATGTAGGGAAAAGTATTGACGATTAAAATAATGAATTTTACTTGCCTATTAAAATCCTAAATAGGTATAAAAAAAACTAATGTTAGTTACAGTAAAATATTTAAAAATAAAATATAAAATGTGCGTGCCCATTGAAGGACCACATTTGAATTTCGTTTTTATGAAAGCACATAGCTTTAGTAAAAGTTACCAAACGATTGTAAAAACAAGGGAAAAATTTGTAAAAGTTAAAACATAGAAGTTACGGGCAGTATTAGGTGGTCCCTCAAACAAGCATGGTGCATGCTCATATCTCCTTAACTAAGATATATTTAGATGAACTATAAATGCCAACTTTTAGTAAAAAAATTGTAAAAAGGAAATTACAAAACAAACTTCCTTGGATCACGCATTAAGAAGAAAAACCAAGAAGAGTGAGGTCCCTCAATCTAGTACTTACGTCATAAATAACTGGAAGCAAACTGAATTTACAAATATGTCGAATAAACCTTTAGTAAAAGTTAATACTACATTGTAAATTCAATGACAAATTTGTAAAAGCAGCCACAAAAAAGTTACAATTGATTTTAGGTGGTCCGTCAGCTGAAACGTTTGCTACAAACAAATTCAATTCCTGCTGTCGTTATAAGCTCAAAATAAGTGAAACATAACCTTTAATAAAAATTTTTTACTAAAGGTTACTTTCATAAAAACTACAAAAAAAATTTACGGTTATTTCCTTCATGAAGTACTAGGTTGACCACACCTATGCATGACCCATGGCTTTTTTCCCATCACTTTAATTCATAATTATTGTTTATTGGTGGGAAATCTTATTGAAGGTATTATGGAAGATTTATGACAAGATCAAAGATTCTGTTCCTTAGCTTGTTGGTACTCGCTACTTGAGAACTCATAAAGAATAATTGTTAAGAAAAACGAACAACTTGTGTGGAAGTATACAAGCAGCCAAACCAAAATAAATTGTGTTTCCACCCTTTAAGAACAATTTGGAATGTTAAGTCTTAAATACTAAAAATAATTACAGACTATCAGATGTAAATAAGAGAAAGGAAGGCAAAACAGACCTGTAGATGAAAACGTCCACTTTAATAATTTTAAGACTTTTGGGCACCATGTCTCAATACTCAACTCTACCAACCGCACATGCGTTGATGCATGTGTTGATGTAAAATTGATGAATTTCAATTTTATTAGTCTAAATTTCAGTAGGTCAAACGAACTGAAATAGGTATATTTTTGCTTACTACAAATGAAAATATAATCAAAATTCTTGGAATTAATCTAGCCTAAAAAATGCAATTGACATATTATTGTTTGTTGAAGAAGTGGGCTTCAAATGGGTTTCCCATGAGAATCTCAATTCTTGGTACCAACAACTACTTGTATGCCTCACTCATGAAGGGTAAACAGATCCATTGAAACTATTAGAAATCATCTAATATCTTCATTGTCTGTGATTCTATCAGTCTAATGTGTATGTTAACAATTGTGATATTTTTTACTCTTAAAGAATCCGAATTGAGAACCTAATCCTTTTTGTATTTGGTTAACTTTTTTTTATTTGTTTATTCTTATATGGCCGTTTTGCATTCTTTTCTTCTATAGTTAGATAAAAATCGGTAACAGTAAAATATAAGGCTATGTAAACCAAAGACTTACGTAACTATACACAAATGCTTATCTTATTAAATTGTATGTCAATATAAAAATCAGTTCTTATATCTTATGAACCAGATATCTCGACGGCTTTATTTAATATTTGCGAGACATCCATTGGTGGGAAATTTTGTAGGAGTTTAACATTGGAAGCAAAATCTCCACAGAGTATGTTATCTCGAACTAACCTGAAATAAAACAATTATGGTGTATTGTGATAAGTATGTAATACATTTGAAAGCAAAAAATCATCATGTTTCGGTTTTCTTCAATGTTTTACACTTTTTTATCGTTAACGATATGATTAGCAAACGAGCATGCGGTCACCTGATGTCAAGTGGTCACTGCAGCTCTTGGATGTTCACGTCCAACCTAACCAGGAGAGAAATCCTGTGCGAGAACATGTGGAGGCGTGGGTAGCCAAAGAGTCTTAGAGGTCTCTCTCTCAGAGGACTGAGATGGTCGCCTCGAATAATATAGTGTGTCTATCATCCATCCTCCCCAAATGAAACACAAGAACTCGCAACAAGATTTGCTTAGCAGCGGATTATAAGGATAATTATTGTGTATCATTCGTTCGTCGTGTTAGTATAGTTATGGTAATAAAATATTCTTACAATATCATGGCACAACATATGGAAATGAGAAAGTCAAATCTCTTTGGATCAGCAAACAGTGAATCCCAAATTCTTTCAACATCAGGCAGTGAAAATTCTTGCGATAGCAACAAGGTCAACCATCTGCAAAATGAATCGGCTGTCAAACACACTTTCTTTTAACAACTACGAACAAAATAACTGTTTAAAACAAAATGTTACATGCATAGACTACCCTAGACAGAGTTTCGAATAAAATGTCAGCCAAAAGTGTGCGGTGCTATGTTGTGTGCGACTGTGAGTCTCGTGTACTTACGCTCGCCGCACGCACGCTCACATAGGTATAATGATAACATTAATGACATTTTCTCCAAATTTAGTAGGTATTATTTCGATTGATCATTTATTATTATTATAAGTTGTGTAAAATGTGAATAAGGAGTTGTGAAGTAATAATTAAAATGTTGCCCTATTTTATTTCACTTTCTGTATTTGTGTTAGAAGTATTATTGTTTGTTAATATTATCTAATAATATATAAAATTTCCATGTCACAAAGTTAGTTACCGTACTCCTCCGAAACGGCTTGACCGATTTTTACCAAACTTTGTATGCGTATTCAGTAGGTCTGAGAATCGGCCAACATCTATTTTTCATACCGCTAAATGTTAAGGGTGGTCCACTGCTTAGTTTTTTATGTTATATGCGGTACGAAGTTCGCGGGTTCAGCTAGTATTATTATAGCTTTCATTTTTATATTACATTATCTGGGTCTTATTGTAATTGCTAATCTCTTATACAAAAAAATACCAAATTTGAAGTTAACATAAATACAAGTAGGTAGGTACCTAACCTACTCTTACATATATGTATACAAACATTCCAAGTTAATAAAAAGCTTGTAAAAAAATAACTTTATCGTTACTTTTTAAAAATAAAAGTGGTACCTTACTTCACTGTCTTAAAAAATGGAATTTTTTTTTTTTGTTTTACTTGCAACATATAAAGAAGCCTTTAAAGGCTTGCTTGAAACGGCACATCTTTCGTACGGCGGCTGTTCTATGCGTTATCACTTATCGTTATTATATATCACCTGAAACTATAATACTGAGGCCGAAGCTCTTGCCTCTCAAGTTGCTCCCAAATAGCTCTATCGTTTTTCTTGACACAGTCGCTTAGTTTTGTCATCATATAGTTGATACCACTTTCAGTGTCATCAAGCGTGCGAATAAAGAAGTCACGGATTTCCGACATTAAGTTTGTGAAGCAGAAGAAACAGTCGGCTTCTGCATGCGCTGTAAATTTCAATCATATTACTAAAAACAGAGATAGAACGTGAATAGATGAACAGAGCTTTTAGCTTCCATCGATGGCCATGCAAATCTAGTAGCCATGTACCTACTATAGGGCATACATTATTCCTTAGTAGAAACCTTAGAGATTCACCTCGAGACTCCTTGTTGGCGTCAATGGCAAAGGTGTGATATATGGGACCGATTATCTCATTCATTCCTTGCACATACCCTTGACCTGGGTTTAGTTTCGCATATAGAAAAAGCATACGCTCAACCACCTCCCAATGCGCCTCACATCCCTCGTTAAGTGGCGCGTAGTCGCCGCATGAGAGACTATCCGATCTTTGAATTTCATTGCTTAGCTGAAATACAGATACTTGATTCAACAATAACCATAGAACGTCCAAACATCTAAAATTTTTAGATGATTATAGATTTTTCAGGATCAGTAATCAAAGTTCAGATTAAACTTTAAGAAAGAGTGATTTGACAAAATCAATATTATGTCCATTACAATGATTTTGTGTGCCTGAACTACATAGTAATCAGATTTCAGACTGCTCATGTAAAAAGGTGATACTGAACTAACATTGCCAATAAGGGGGCAGCTTTAATTAAGTCTTGTTTTTCATAATCATCAGAAACAATATCGAATATACTGTTTTATAGTGGATTTCATTTATATTTGTCCCTTTTTCTATCTCATCCCGGCCTACCTTAGCAGAAAGGACGTCTTAAGCTGTATTATTTAACGTTCATCCAGTGTATACAAATACAATAGGTATGATGAATAATGTTTTTTTTTAATTTTTGTGTAATACTAAACCCCATTAGGATTAATACCTTAGCTATACCTAGGCCCCGTGTCTCCAGAGTGGAAAACTTCAAAGCCGACTGTTCCACTCTTGTATGCAGACGTTTTACACCATTGCTATGTACAATCTGAAAAATAGAAGTGGATCAGTGTTTCTGTGATACACAATTAAATAATATCAAAGCTAACAATGGATTCAACACTTCGTTTTCGATCAATGAGGCTAAGATAAGCGTAAATATTCAGATACTTGAAAGTATAAGTAATACAAGCAGTACATCATAAATAAATAAGTTAAACTTCATGTTAGTGATAGTGATATGTATAATGCAAAAAATAAATAACTTACCTCAGGACATGGAAATTCAGTAGCTGATTGGAAAAAAGAGATATCAGGACAGAGTCTACGAACATCTTTGTCAATTTGTAATAACACTTCGTTGTCTTTAAAATAAGTACTCCATGAACTATCAGGACTTATATTTAATGGATGATCTGCTGGCCCTCCAGGTGACACTATGATTTCATCTAAAACATAGCGAGATAAAAAAGTTAAATATCCAATCTTTTTTGCACCAGAAAGAAGTAGGAACTGCAACCCACAGATATCTTCCAATTTCAGTCAGAACCAGAGTGGTCCATTTGAGGGAGTCATGTAGTACATATCAGATAAGACATGGTTGCTTTTTAATGTTTCCATTTTATTTTTTATGAATACCTGTATGAGTAAAGGCTCATTGTTATTAGATAACCTGACAGGTTTTGTCCTATCCAGATATAATTTAAAAAAAATTGTAATCCAAGTACAGGGTCCAATAATAAATAATGCTTCACACTCACAGCCCCACACTAGGATTCCCTGTGTCTTGGGTGCCATGGACACATACAAAGACAAATACACAAACACCCAGACTGGTAACAGAAATCTAAATTCATCATTTAAATTTCTGCTCCACCGGGGATCGAACCCTGGATGCTTCGAATGGTGGTGGACTGGCGTGGTAACCACTACACCATACGGGTCGTCAAATGAATCTATACCATTCAGGGGCCCACACACATACTCAAAAACTTTCACCATAGTTTGATCAGTGGTTTAGGAATGCACAGAGGAAACAAACAAACATTAAGTTTTCATGTAGAATATGTATAATAGAAAAAAAAAGACTCACCTATAAGATGTTTGTATAATTGCCTTTTCTTAATAAGTGTTGTTTCTCGTGCTGATTTTTCAAGTGGAATATAATGCAACAAGATTTTCCATATTAGAGACCGTAACCCCTTGTCATCAGGGATTCCTGCAGAGAAAATGAAATGACTATTTTATATAAGTGCAGATAATTTTACTATAAGTATATATTGTATTAAAATAATATGTCCATGAATTGATCTTGTGATTTCAATATACCACACATACCCAGACACCATCAGTTTTAAAAATGAATCTGCGGTCACTCCAGCTATCATATTATATGAAAAAATAATTAATTAGTTAGCTCCTAGAACTATACCTACAATAACTAAATCTTACCATTAAAAGCTAACTTTTGCAATTGTCCAATATCAACAACCTCTTGTTCAAGCACATCTTCAAAAGCTTTCACTCTGTAATTTTATAATAAAAAAAAACAAAATGATTATACAAGGTTATAAAATTATGTGTTCTGAAAAATAATATAAAGCTTTTATGTACCACCAATGCAAAAGTGCAATAAGTGCATAACCAAACTTATTATACACTATAATTATATTCAGTACTAGCTGTGACACGCGGTTTCACCTGTGTTAAGAATAGTAACGTAATGCTTGATACCCTATAACCTTCCTCATGAATGTAGCTAACTTATTCAAAAACGAATTTATAAAATCGGTCCAGTAGTTTTGAAGCCTATTCAATACAAACAAACAAACAATCAAATCTTTCCTCTATATAATATTAGTATAGACTAGCTGTGTCCTGCGGTTTAACCCGTGTTAAAAAATGTAATATAATGACTTTTCCTAAAATAAAAGTACCCTAAGTTACTCCTTATACATCAGCTATCTGCCAATGAAAGTCCCGTCAAAATCGGTCCAGCCATTCCAGAGATTAGCCAGAACAAAAAGACAGACAAAAATGGTAAAACATGTTATTTTGGTATATGTACTGTGGATACATACACATATGCATTTAGTAAAAAGCAGTATTTTTATATAACAAACATACGCTGCAATTTTATTTATATATTATTGTATAGATGATTTTAGTAATTTTTTTAAATGCATATTTCTCCAATTATTTATTCATCAATACCAATTATTGTACTATAACAATGCTATATATATTTAGAATTCAATAACTGTATAGAGAAGCTTTACAATTTATTGTACATCGTGACTTATTACAAATATGCAACTTGGATTGGTTTCCCAAGGTTAGAATAGTTCAAAAACACATATCAAGCAGAGCAAGTGACATGAGATGGCCAAAATAGGACTTATTAGTAGACTTGGGCACATTCAATCTATAAAATATATTGATTTAAGTATTTTAAAACCTGAGAAGTAAAGTATTTCCAGACAAGTTTAGATAGTCATATTATTATAATATTTAAATATATAATTATTTAAATATTATAATAATGCTACCTTAAATGAAAATAAAAACCTAACATTGTATTTTTATGAACAACCAAGGCCGGCATAAAACGATACGGAATTAAAATGTTATTGTTTTCCAAGTGTTTTCTAAAAGCTATAAACAAATACTAAAAGATGTGCAACTTGGCAATAAATTATAAATAATAAATATATACCTCAGAATAACTCTTTTATTGTAGCGATATTTATTTGAAAAGTTTATAGAATTAGGGCGGATCGCTCGAACCTCAGCCAAAACACTTATCTACGTAATTAAGTTATGTAGGTACTTAAATATCAATAATATTTAATATTAGATAATCTGAATATTTTTATTTCGGCCGTACCTCACTTTATGTAAACTCATTATTACGTTTATTTTATAATCACTATGTAATCACCATGTAAGTGATCACTATAATAATAATTAAAAAATACTTTTACAATCGTTTATTCGTTTACCTACGTGTTTAATACAAATATTACAATTGAAAGTATTGAAACTTGAAACAAAAAAATGACATTGACGTGACGTTATTGTATTGACATTTACGCGAATCAGTAGTCACAGACTAAGAAGAGATACTAACGTACTTTAATTGACGCACAGACTTGCGTGAAGTCAATGCGTCAATCCATCCAACCAAATCAGTAGTAAATACTTGCCTTCTTCTTAACCAAATCAGTATTTTTGTTTTGGTACAGACTACTTAACAAGATTTGCAGTGTCACTTTATTACCCATAGATTTTTATATTTTTTATAAACTGGATAGGTAAAATGTAAAAAGAATGGTAAACTAAAGGAACATTTTTATTTCTGACAGTGCAGGAAACATAAATTTTATTCTATGTCTATTTTAAAGTAGAATTAAAAATAGGATATTTTGACTAGTATAGGTAGGCAGGTAGGTACATGGTAGGTTGTGCATGGTAGGTACATCAAATTATTTAAAAAAAAATTAAAAGCGACTTCCAACCATAAAAGTAAGAAATAATTTACAGCTATTTTAAAATTTTATTTGAAAATTGTGTCCTGATTTTTCTGAAATTTTCTATATAGATAATGTATTTTTTCTATAATATAGAAAGAACAATGCCTTAACATCCCTTAAATAGGTACCTTTTGAGGCAATTAGAATGGAATTCATAGGTAGTCAAACACATTATATTAATATTAGTAATATAATAAATACATAAACATATCAGTTTCTAAAACGCATACGTTTCATGCGATATTCAGGTTTTTGCTTTATTTTTCATATTAGGTAGGTATATCATGTCAAAACAAAATCCACGGTGTTAATTTTTTTTAAACCTGCTACCGGTTCGTTAGTACCTTATTTATGTTTTAATCTTTGATCGTAAGTAAAAATTCGGATAAGCGCATACCTAGGTAGATAGGTAGTTGAAATGCATCCGTTACACCTATAAAATTTTTATTGTCGATCTGGATAATAATTTCTATTACCATAGTAGGTACGCTGTTCTACCTATAACTATGACCTATAACTCGATGTCTATAACTGATATCTGTACATTATGTTATGTAGCACATGTAGGTACTGTAAACGACTATAAATAATTGTGTTGTGTATGTATCTACTGTATAGGTAGTATAAACGTTAGATTCTGGTAATTTAGAAAAATACTATTTGCGTCTACTTAGTGTCTTCAAATTAGGCTAATGCAATTAGGCTCATGCAATTAGGCTCATGCAATTACGCTTTTATTTTACATTATTTACTAAGAAAATTCAGACAAATATAGAAGCACTAAATCAATAAAGTAAATAATGATACTTAATATAGATATCATACCCATGTTCATAGTTTGATTTTTATAATACGCTGCGTAAAACTGAATAAAAGAAAGAACAGTACATATAAGATTCAAGAGGATTCCTCCGATTAGAAAATATGCTTCTATATATTTGTTGGAGTCTAGATGAAGACCGACTTCCAAGAGGAAGCCCAAAGTAACAATTGCATATCCACCGTACACTCCAGTAAGTATAAACTGATCTATAGACGTTAAATCCTTACATTCAGAGTTGAAGTAAAAACCAAGAACCATCATCGCGAGTGATAATCCTCGTAAGCACATTTGTACAATTTCATAGGTCATAACGTAGGTACTTTCCAAGTAAAATAAAATACAAAAGTTAAGAAGGCAAGTATTTTAAAAGCTTTTTGGATGTTTTCATAATATTGATTGCCAATCACAATTCGCTATAGCTATAGGTATTGACAATGTCAAAGAGATATTAGGCGAGGAGACGAAGATGGCTTACGTCTTCGGTGCTGTAGAAGACATGTAACCATATTCATTATTCGTTATTCTTATATAATTAATATTTCAAAATAAGAAAATACAATACATACTCAATAAAATTTTATTAGACAAAAATGAATACCGACTCCATATAATAAGTATCTATTCTTGGACGGCAGTAATTTTTTTTTTTTGGGCTGCAGTTCCGATTTTGGCCACTGTTAAAAGATTCTTGTCCACTGAATTATTTTTCTATTTTTCTGTACTCTTTGATATTTGTTGACATAGATTTAAATCTATGTTTGTGGATAACGTCCAAAGACGTCTATATGCGAAGTTATGGAAATTTTTGCTATTATATAAAATGTGCATTTTTTACTTTATTTTGAATACTTTTATATTAGGAGTACTTTGTGTGACTAGTATCCCAAGAAATGAATCAGCAACAAAAATTTTTGATTATTGCTCGCATCCTGACTGTTCTTTGAAGAATCAGCATACCATGTGCATAGCAGCAAACAAGCAAAGTCCGCGACTTTTTGCTTCAGGTATGACTACATGGATGAGATACCAAATATTGTTGTTACACAACAGACACAGAGATAATATTGCCATGGGATTTGAAGCAGGACAACCTCCCGCTACGAATATGCGTAAGATGTATTGGGACTACGAGCTGGAAAAGATGGCTGATGTTTGGGCGAGACAATGCCAAAAACGACACGACGAGTGTAGAAATACAATAAGGTTTAATGTATTACAAAATATGGATGTACGACCCGTAGTGCCTCGCGTGACTGAAGCTCAGTTATTAGCAGACGCGGTTGGTGCGTGGTTTTCAGGTTCTAGAGTATTGCCTCCAGAAAATGTGTGGTCATTTAGGCTTAGCAACTGCAGCGCTCCGGGAGGTTGTAATGCTCACTGGTACTCGGCTGCAGCATGGGCTTCGACTTGGCGCTTAGGCTGTTCACAGGCATTATGTACAGCCAGAAGACGTTCTTGTGCCCCATTCCGTAAACGACGACAAATGGCAGAAGTGTCTCATGAAGACCTAATGAAAAACGTTTCAATCACTACCGAAAATTTGTTACGTAGAATTAAATACACTACACCAGCGAAAATCGTGCGCTTTGAAGATTTTGTAACAACGTCGAACAATTTTAATAATGAGTCGCCGCTTTATCGAGGTATACACATTAGCAAAGGTGTCTCCAAGCGGAAAGAGGCCAAGATGATAGCATTTACATTTTGTAATTATGGGCCAGCGGGCAATATCGACGGCTTTCCTATATATGAAGCGGGCACAACTTGTAGCAACTGTCCGCAGGGAACTCAGTGTGGCGATAACACTCATAGAGCTTTGTGCTCTGTAGTCGGCGATCCAGATGCTCGCAATTCCAAATGAAATTTACTTTTACATAATTATTTACTATGTTAAATAAAAAATTAGAGATTGATTAAATGTTAGTGTTTGCATCCGTATAACTACGAAACTTTTATACCTTTTTTCTAGTTTAACATTAATGTACGACTTTAACAGAACCCGGAGTCAGTTTATAAACATACTTTTAGTATCATTCTAACAAGAACATTTTTCAAAAATAACTACCGAAACGTCTTTTTAATACGCTTTTATAAGCTTCACCTGTAGCCACAGCATGTAGGTAGATATAAGTATAATTATGTAACGGAATCTTTGGATTTGGACGTCATTTAACGTAACTTTGCACATTTTTCAAGGACTTAATATGCAATAATTTGGTGTCATTGAAGATAATCTGATGAAGAATCTGAAAGAGTGTGGAGGTGGCTGGTGGAACTCCTCAGTGGTACCAGTCCAATATATTGCCATCAGAATAAGTAATAGGATATTCAATATTAAATCGTTTTAAAAATACCATGTTTATAAAACGAACTAAAAAGTAAAAACTAATTTCTTCAAGCACCATTAAAATTTTAAATAATACGGATCCCGAGCGTAGGTATTACAAATTGCCATCGACATTTATTTTGTTAACATAACCAAAGTAGGTAAGTACTTTCCATAAATTTACTATAAAATTCAAAAATTTTTATTCATCATAAGTTATTTGTATACCTACACTCGTAAAAGTTAAACAATACGGTACCGACATCAACTATATGCGCCCTTTTGGCTAAGGTAGGCTGGGAGAAAAAAGGCGGCGGAAAAAACTCCTTTAAAATCAC